>JADOBO010000080.1:0-67333 GCA_016403345.1 Corylus heterophylla | reverse complement strand
TGTAATTATTATTATTTTTTTGATAATAACATCTATATCATTTTTAATTTGCTTAAAAAAAAAAAAGTAAAGTTATTTCAACTCAAATTAGCAATAATTTCATTATGTGCTAATAATTTCAACTCCAAAAAGAGAGTAGAGTAACATCTATGTTCTTTAATTTATGTTTTTCTAGTTGAGATTTTTAGCTTTTCAACTTTCAGAGAGGAAATGATATGTGATTCACGTAAAATAACCAAATTGTGTTAATAAAAATCAAAATTTTAAAAATAGAGATGTGTGAGAAGGGTGTCTACTTTCCTACATTTCTTTTTGGACAGAAATTTTTTTCTAATCAGTCTGAAGAAAATATCCTCCAATCTATTTAAAATAACACAAAGTATCTGTAAATATTTAAAAAATACATTAAACTTTTAACGTAATTAATAATAGTTTATTAATTTATACTAAATTTAATATATATTTTAAATATTTAAAGAGTAATTTCAATCCAAAAAGGAATGCAGGAAAGTACAGCAAGACACCCTACTCACACATCTCTATTTTTTAATTTTGATTTTTATTAACACAATTCCTTTTATGTTTCCAAGGATAATATTAAATGCCTTTCTTCCCTCAATCATCAATATCTCCTTAGCTACATGACTATGTTACCCTTCTAAAACTTGCTTTAACTAATGAAGCCTACCGATGAATAGAATTACTTAAATGTCTTTTTGCTCTTAACTATCAATCTCTCTCCATGTAATAAAAGTATAAAACCCCTTTTGAAACTTGAGGCAACTGAGGCGCCCGATCAGGCAAAGAAAGAAGAAGAAACAGTCAAGAAGAAGAAGAAGAAGAAGAAGATAGAAGAACAAAGGTCAAGTAAAGAAGAGAATAAACGGTAAAGAAGAAGGGATAGGGGTAAAAAAATTAAAAGATTACCTACAAAACAAAAGAACCAAATTTTTTTGTACTTACACTTATAAACTTTAAAAAGTAACATTGGGGCCTCCCATATATCACTGTGTGTTAAATGAGAATAACGTCTATAAGGAGCTGGTTTATTGCACCAATAAGAATTTGTCACATAGGATTATTGCACCAACTGAAATAAGCACCAAAACATGATAAGTGCTAAAATATATGTATTTTTGCGCCTTAACTTATATTTGTTAATTCCTTAGTTTTGTTAGTTTGTGCTACTTTTTTTTTTTTTTTTTTTATATGTGTTTTCTGTGTTTTTGTAGGCTTTTAGAAGGAAAAAAAAAAAAAAAAAAGCATTTATGAAAGTATGGGGCTTAAAGAGCAAATTTGGTAAAAACTAGAGATTCTGACAGTGCGATCGATCGCAAGTCCCTTGCGATCGATCGCAAGCGCACTTCTAAAGGACGTCCAGATGAGCGCACTAGAGCACACAAGAGGAGACTCAATCGCACTGGTGCAATCGAGCGCACACGGGCTGCGATCGAGCGCACCTGTGCGCTGGAGAATAGTCAGCTGCAGCCAAAATTCTCTTTCCTTTCATATTAGGGATTTCCAAGTCCCACTTGTAATAGGACTAAACCCTACGAATTTTCTAGGTTGACTAAGGGTTCTAGGATTTCTCTAGGCCTATAAATAGACCCTTAAGCCTCTAGATTAAACACACAATTTCAAGGAGAAGAATTTGAGGCTCTTCAAGCTCAAGTTTTCGGGTTTCTTCTTTTCCTTTCTATTTTATTTTATGAAAATGTTTAACATCAAACTCATGTGTAACTAAACTTCTTAGTAGGGCTAGATTGAAGCTCTAATTATGTTTATTTAATATTTCAATATTGGCGCATTTGTGATAATCATATTGTGATG
The DNA here is from genome assembly GCA_016403345.1 of Corylus heterophylla. Taxonomy (NCBI): domain Eukaryota; kingdom Viridiplantae; phylum Streptophyta; class Magnoliopsida; order Fagales; family Betulaceae; genus Corylus; species Corylus heterophylla. The sequence continues at coordinate 65,503 of JADOBO010000080.1, read as the reverse complement.
CTTAACTTGATTAATTCCTGTTTTATTGAATTCCTCATATGTGTATGACTGGCCATTATATGCATGTGGTATGGATTAGTTATTTAAGTCAATTTGGATGATCGAGTCCTGGGCTTAATAGAGTAACAAAAGAATTTTCTCACGGGTTCTTGGGTTAATTAACATGGAAAACCGGGAGTATACACTCGTGCCCTAGGTTCCATGTGTTTGTCGATTTCCATAGATTTATACTTTCTTAAAGAACAACTTAGTATACACCCATGCAAAATCCTTTAAGAAAGAAAAGAATTAGAGTATACACCCATGCCTAATTCATTGCTTAGGGAAATCTATACCTTAAGGAGTATACACCCATGTCCTTAGATTGACAAACATTAGGTATCATAATATGATTAGAGCATTGGCATATTGTTATATTATGTGAGCATGATTAGTGGTGGATATCAAAGCCCTACCTTTATCTTTATTAACTCAAAAATCAATCTTTGTTTTTGTTTTAATTATGGAATTTATTTTAAGCATAATTTATGGCAATCCTCGTGAGAATGATCTCGTACTTGCACCATATACTACTATTTTGATCTTGTGCACTTTCGAGTTAAACGTACATTTATTTGCCTATTAATTTATGTGGATATCTGCACAACATGTTTATGGCGCCATTGCTGGGGATTGTGTCAAATTTTGTTTATAATTATTTTCCTTGAGTTTTGTTATTTTAATTCTGTTGTTTCTGTTTTTATCAAAAATCTAAAATCTTTTTTCATTTTTTCTTCTGTTTCAGTTCTACGGCATCCTGCATTCTGCTACTGCGATCGAGCATAGATTGAGTGCGATCGAGCGCACTAACCCTAAGATCGAGCGTAGTTCTAGATGGCATCCGAACAGCAGTACTGAAGCTACTGTGACTGTAGAGGCAAATCTTCTTATGTAAGGTCATCTATCTCAGGCCTCAACCATCCTTCCACTCGATCCAGAAATTGAGCGGACCATTCGACAAAGGCCTAGAGACAACTCCTACACGAAATAAGAAGAAGAAGTTGAGGAAACAATGGAAGGTATGCTAGAGAACCCGCCACCAATGCGAAGACCCATGAAATAGTCTTTCATCCCGCAAAACCTCAACCAGCCATAATGCATCGCCTATCAACCGGAGGCGGAAGGCAATTACTATATACCACCGCAATACTCAATGCTTTGACTCACTTCAAGGGCACAACTATTGAGGATCCACACTTGCACCTTAGGGAGTTCTTTGATCTCTGCAAGCTTCAGCACATCGAGGGCCTAACTCCGGAGGGAATCAGGTTAGTCCTTTTTCCTTTTTCCTTGAAAAATAATGCTAAGTTGTGGTATAATTCCTTGCCTGCAGATTCCATTCATATTTGGGAAGAGTTGGCCAGTAAGTTCCTAAAGAAGTTTTTTCCTAGTAGCTTAAAAGACAAGGCAGCTTAGAAGTGAGATTCAATATTTTCAACAGGGAGATGGAGACCTTTTCTTCGAAGTGTGGGGACACTTCAATGAGTTGCTTTTCAAGGGCCACATCACAACCTATCTCAAGATGATCAGGTACAAGCTTTTTATGAAAGTTTAAATGACATTAACAAATGTATTGTTGATTCAGCTTGTGGAGGTGTGCTGATGGAAAAGAGCAGTGAGGAAGCCATAGAGCTCTTCGAGGCATTGAGTGAGCACTCCCAACAATTCTCATCTAGAGGGAGGCAAGGAATAAAGAGCAAGGGCATGTATAAAGTAAACACAAATAGTGGAGTGCAAAATCATATGGCTGTCATGCAAAAGACATTAAATATGCTTGTAAAAGCCATGACTACTCAGAACATCTCTCCCGTTCAGCAAGCTGCCCAACTCCAAGTATGTGCCATATGTTCTCATTCTGATCACACTACTGAGACTTGTCCTTTAAATTCATTTATAGGTTAGGAGCAAGCAAACTATGTGGGATAGAACAATTATCCTCCCAAGAACAATCCATACTCCAACACCTACAATTCAGGGTGGCGAAACCACCTCAATTTCTCATGGAGTAACAATCAGAATGCTTTGAACCCTCAAGGGCAGCAAAGGAACTCCCATCAAGCAGTCCAAACAGTTTATGAGTCAAAGAAGAATGACCTAGAGAGTATGGCACTCAAACTGGTGACTACATAACATGAATTTATGACTGAGCAAAGACAAAGTACAACTTCACAACACCAAATCATTGCAAGGACCGATCAAGCTATTTAAAGAACCAATCAAGCCATTCAAAGACTAGAAGCACAAATGAGGCAAATGGCTGAGGAGCTTAGTGAAAGAAAGAAGGGTGAATTCCCAACCCAAACAATACCCAATCCAGGGGGTCACCAGCAACTAAAAGCTGTAACAACTATTAGAAATGTTAAGATCATAGGAACTGAAGAGACAGCTCAAGCATCTTTAGATGAAGCCTCAACATCCAAGGTAAGTAAAATGGAGAAGGTGAATGCACCACCCTTCCCTCAAAGGTTAGTAAAGCCAAAGAAAGAAAAACAACTTCTTGACATTTTTAAGACTTTGAGAAAAGTAGAGATTAACATTCCTTTATTAGATGCAATTAAACAAATTTCCTCATATGCTAAGTTTTTAAAGGATTGTTGCACTCATAAAATGAAGTTTCAGGAGCATGAAACAATGGCTTTAACAGAGGAGGTAAGTGCGGTGTTGTTAAGAAAACTACCACCAAAGTTAAAAGATCCAGGTAGTTTTACCATTCTTTACAGGATAGGAGACCATCTTTTTTAGCGTGCATTTCTAGATCTAGGAGCAGGGGTCAATTTGCTGTCATACACTATATATGAGACATTAGGTTTGGGGGAGCTTCAACCAACTTCTATCACCTTGCAATTGGCAGATAGAAGCATCAAAAGACCAAGAGGTATACCTGAGGATGTCTTGGTAAAGGTAGATGAATTTATTTTACCTGTTGATTTCATTGTATTGGATATGAAAGAATCCCATATGCCATTGTCTTTGCCTATCATCTTAGGAAGACCCTTTATGAGAACTATTGATACAAAAATTTGTGTGAAAAATGGTACTGTAAGTATGAAGGTAAATGATGAGAAAATAAAATTTAAAATATATAATGCATTGAAATTACCCTAAGATGATCTAGAATGCTTTAATGTCTATATGATTCAAGGTATTGTTAAGAAAGTTTTTCAAGTCCATCACATAGATCCATTAGAGGCCACCCTCATTCACAGTTTCATAAAGCAGGACATTAAGTCAGATTTTGAAGATGTTACTGATGACATCATTGAAGTTGTGCACCTCCTTGAGGCCTCTCCACCACGTTCAAGTAAGTACACCCCTCCCTTTGAAACTCTTGTGCCTACTAATATTACTCTTGTCCCTTCTATTATCCAGGCACCAAAATTAGAATTGAAGCAGTTGTCAGAGCATTTAACATATGCCTACTTGGGAGAGAACTAGACACTACATGTGATAGTTGCTGCAAATCTAAGTTTTGGAGAAGAAGAGAGGCTGTTGAGAGTTCTTAGAGAGCATAAAACAGCTTTGGGATGAACTATTGCTGACATCAAGGGAATAAGTCTAACCAAGTGCATGCATCAAATCTTCCTTGAGGACAAAGCAAAGCTAACCAGGGATGTACAAAAAAGACTTAACCCACACATGAAGGAGGTAGTCAAAGCGAAGGTATTGAAACTATTGGATGTTGGCATTATTTACCCCATCTCAGACAGTAAGTGGGTAAGTCCAATTCAAGTAGTTTCAAAGAAGAGTGGGATTACAGTGGTGAAGAATGAAGACGATGAACTGATACCTACAAGAATAACCACTGGTTGGAGAGTATGCATCGATTACAGAAGGCCGAACAAGGCGACCAGAAAAGATCATTTCTCTCTACCCTTCATTGATCAGATGCTAGAGAGGTTAGTTGGTCATAGATACTACTACTTCTTGGATGGATACAGTGGCTACAACCAGATTGCAATAGCACCAGAAGACCAAGAAAAGACCACATTCACATGTCCTTTTGGCACATTTGCTTACAGAAGGATGCCATTTGAATTATGCAGTGCACCAGCCACCTTTCAAAGATGCATGATGAGCATTTTCTCAGACATGGTGGAGAAATTTATTGAGGTATTTATAGATAATTTTAGTGTTTTTTATTCTAATTTTGATGAATGCCTCAATCATCTGAAAAGTGTCCTCAAGAGATGTGAAGAATGCAACTTAGTGCTCAATTGAAAAAAATGCCACTTCATGGTTCAACAAGACATTGTGTTGGGTCATTCCATTTTCAGCAAGGGCATTGAGGTGGATAAGGCCAAGATTGACATCATCTCCAAACTTCCTCCTCCTATGATAGCAAATGGTGTATAAGAAGTTTTCTTGGACATGCTGGGTTTAATAGAAGATTCATAAAAGATTTCTCCAAGATCTCTAGACCCCTCTGTGCATTGCTAGCCAAAGATGCCAAGTTTGAATGGAGTGACGAATACATGACTGCTTTCAACACATTGAAAAAGCTGCTCACATCTGCACCAATAATGATGGCACCTGATTGGAACCTTCCATTTGAGCTCATGTGTGATGCCAGTGACTTTGCCTTGGGAGCTATCTTAGGTCAAAGAATCAATAAGGCACCTCATGCTATTTATTATGCTTCTAGAACATTGAATGATGCTCAGCTAAATTATTTTACTATTGAGAAAGAATTATTAGCTGTCATATTTGCTTTGGAGAAGTTTCGATCATACCTAATTGGTTCTAAGGTTAATGTATTCACTGACCATGCTGCTTTGAGATATTTGTTTGTTAAAAAAGATGCAAAGCCTAGATTAATAAGATGGGTACTATTATTGCAAGAGTTTGACCTTGAGATTAAAGATAAGAAGGGCAATGAGAATGTGGTTGCAGACCATCTATCCAGGCTACTTCATGAAGAATAAGGAGATGAGCTTCCTTTGAATGAAAGCTTCCCAGATGAGCAGTTATTTATAGTAGATGCCTAACTTCCATGGTATGCAGATATTGTTAATTATATAACTGCCAAGTTTTTTCTTCTAGGGATGTATAGTCAAGAAAGGAAGAGGTTGATATCTATATCTAGACATTACCATTGGGATGACCCCTATCTGTTCAAATTCTGCTTTGATCAAATCATCAGAAGGTGTGTCCCAGAGGAGGAGCACATAAGCATATTGCGGCATTGCCATCAGTTTTCTTGTCGATGAAACTTTGAGGCCAAGAGAACAGCTCTTAAGGTATTACAATTTGGTTTCTATTGGCCTAATGTGTCTAAAGATGCCTTTTTGTTTTACAACTCTTGTGATAGATGCCAGAGGACAGGTAACATCTCAACATCTCATCCAGAAATCAGATGCCATTGCAAAACATTCAAGTGGTAGAGCTCTTTGATGCATGGGGTATTGACTTCATGGGTCCATTTCCTAACTCATATGGTTATGTATATATTCTTGTGCGTGTGGATTCTATGTCTAAATGGGTCGAGGCTAGGACTGTAAATAAACCAGTCCGTCCGACACCCGCTCGGCTAAGCTCGGTCCGAACTTGAGCTCGGTATTATAGTAACCCGCTCGTTACTGTTAGATTATATATATAATTGGTTATAGTTATATTATATGCATATCGAATGATATAAATGTATAAAATAAATACTTAACCATATGATTCAATTACAATTCTAATACTTAATCTATTATTCATGTATAATGACAATGACAATGTGATTCATATAATATCAAATTAAGTAAGTTTATAAGTTTATAAACTTATAAGATCAATACTTTTTGTTTGTAAGTTTATAAAAATCAACACTTAATCATATGATCTAATGACAATTTAAATACTTAATCATAATATTTGTATACAATAATAATGTGATTCATATAATATCAAATTAAGTAATTGACATTAGATTCAACAACGTGTTACTTATAATCACAATTGAAGTATTAATATATTATCATTATAATTTACATGATCATTTTATCATATGATTATATAATAACAAATTTTATATATATATATATATATATATATATATATATATATATATATATATATATATATATATATATAAAAGTCCATGCTTGTTATAAATTACAATTATGCATATATGCATATTGAATAATACAAAGGTATAAGATCAATACTTTTTTTTTTTTTTTTTTTTTTTCTTTCTAATTTTCCTTTCTAAACATAAGACCAATATTTAATCATATGATCAAATAACAATTCAAATACTTAATCATAATATTTATGTACAATAATATTAACCATGTCCATGTTTAAACAATGGAAGTATTAATGTATTTTTTAATTGTTCAATTAACCATGTTTGAAACATAATATTAGCCATGTTTGAACAATCCAATTGTTCAATTTACTTATAAGTTATAACAACAATTGAAGTATTAATATATTTTTTAAACAATGTTTTGACCATTTTTTAACAATTTTTTGAAAAAAATAAATAAATAGAACAATTTTTTAACCATTATTTGAACAATTTTTTGACCAATTTTTTGAACCATTTGTTGAACAATTTTTTAAAACTAAATAATAAATTTAAATCATTTCAATACCACTATATATTGATCTCTTCCTAAATCCTAAACCTAAGAAAAATCACTCTGCCCCCAGCGAACCTCACCTCATCGTCTCTTTGAAAATCTCTCGTATCTCTCTCTTGCTAGAGCCATCCTCATAGACCTCACCTCATTGTCTCCGGCCTCTCTGTTTCGCTGCCGTCCTCCCCTCGTCGGCTCTCGGTTTCGCTGTCATCCTTGCCTTGTCGGCTCTCAGTTTCGCTGCTGTTCTCGCCTCTCCGCATCTCGGTCCAGAACTCCCGTCTCTCGGTCCTCGCCTTGCCGTCTGTATACATTTATTGGTAACCGTTTTCTTATTAATCTCTTATGTTGACAACTGTTGGTGCATCTTTGAATTTTGATCACGACCCATTATCGAAAAATGATTTTAGGTGTTTGAGATTCCGTTTATATAGTCATTTATCAAAGGATTTTAGCTTTTGGTTCTTGAGATTCTGCTTTATGTGCTTTCTTTAACAATTTTATGTCTCACCGTGTCTCTTCTCTGTTTTAGATGTACCCTGTTTTTTGTCTCACAATTTTTTGATGTACCCTGTTTTCTCTGCAGAACTCTTCATCACTCCAAGCAGTCTCATCAACAACCTTGTCTACATTCTCACTGTTCTAGATAGAGGTAAGAATAGAGGAGGTAAAGATTCATCTCTAATCTCTTTATATATGGTGCTCTATTCCTATCTGCATTGCCATCCATTCCTGATTTTGGATTTGATTTTGGTTTGGATTTTGGATTGGTTGAAGTTATATATGGCTGTTGATTTTGATTTTGGATTTTGATTTTGATTATTGCTAATTTTGGTATTCTGATTTTATAAATAATGTGTACTTGGATTGATTTGTTTGGAGTTGTATTGATTGGGTTTGGATTTTGGATTTGATTTTGGTTGGAGTTATATATGGCTATTGATTTTGATTTTGGATTTTGGTTTTGATTATTGCTGATTTTGATATTATGATTTTATAAATAATGGGTTCTTTGATTGATTTGTTTGGAGTTGAATTGATTGGGTTTGGATTTTGGATTTGATTTTGGTTTGAGTTATATATGGCTGTAGATTTTGATTTTGGATTTGGATTTTGATTATTGCTGGTTTTGGTATTATGATTTTATAAATAATGGGTTCTTAGATTGATTTGTTTGGAGTTGTATTGATTGGGTTTGGATTTTGGATTTGATTTTGGTTGGAGTTATATATGGTTGTTGATTTTGATTTTGATTATTATTGATTTTGGTATTCTGATTTTATAAATAATGGGTTCTTTGATTGATTTGTTTGGAGTTGTATTGATTGGGTTGTTTATGAATGTGAAGAAATTTTACTGAATGTGGGCCATTAAAATGTATAATAGTTAACTTTTGGAGAATACAAGCCAACCTACGGAAGTCACTAGATCGACTGATGTTATGGGTAGTTTGAATAGATCTGGAGCTAGTAGTACTGAAGTTTCAGGAGATAGGAACAATGCATATAAAAAGAGACACAAGCAAAAGACTTTCAAAATTTGGAATTACTTTATTTGTGTTGATGTTGGTGGTGTCCAAAAATCTCAGTGCAAATGGTGTAAACGATTATTTGTTGTTTCTAGTTCAAGTTCTACCTCAACACTTGGTAGACATTTGGTAGCATGTTTGAAATATGTGAATGCTAACAAGAAACAAAAGACTCTTACCCTAGATCCTAGTGAGTCTAGTGATTTAGGAACGTTATCGAATTATACGTATAATGAAAAGAGGGTCAGAGAACTTGCTGTCCACATGGTTCTCTACCATGAATATCCTTTTAATATCATGGAGCATGAATTTTTTGACAAGTTCTGCAAGGCATTATCGCCCCACTGGAAAAAGATTAGTCGTGCAACTCTTAAGAATGACTGCTTTTCTACGTATAATATTGAAAATAAGAAGCTAAAAATACTGCTAAGTGGGGTTGACAAGGTAAACATTACAACTGATATGTGGACCCTTCACAACAATTGCCATATATGGTAGTCACTTGCCACTTTGTGGACTCTGATTGGTTCATGCATAAGAGAATTCTGAATTTTTGTAATGTGCCTCCTCCACATAGTGGTGATGTTATTGCTGATGCACTATAGAAGTGTTTTATAGATTGGGGCATTGAAGATAAGGTATTCACAATACAGTTGATAATGTGAAAGCAAATGATGTTGCCATTAGAGACCTTAAAGATGATTTTCTGTTAAGGAATGTCTTGCCTATTGGGGGTCGATTGTTTCATGTGTGGTGTTGTGCACATATTCCTAACTTATTGGTGCAAGCAAGGCTTTGTGAAATTGGGAAAATAGTTGATTTTGTGCGGTAAGGTATCAAGTATATAGTGGCATCTGAGGGCTAGTTTCGGGACTTTTAGTGAAATAGCAAAACGGTTGAATTTACCTTATAAGAAATTGGTTTTGGATGTCCCCACTCGCTGAACAACACTTTCTTGATGTTGGCAAATGCCATAGAGTACAAAGAAGTGTTCCCAAGATTTCAACAAACAAATGAACGTTTCCGGTGGGTGGTAAGTCCTGAAGAATGGGAGAAGGTTGCTAATGTGAATCAAGTGTTGGAAATTTTCAATGAAGTGACGAACATAGTGAGTGGAAGTGATTACCCAACCTCAAATTTGTTTCTACCTGAGGTATGGAGGATGAAACATGTATTGGCCATTAAGTGTATGGATAGCAATGTATACATCAAATCAATGACAACTAAAATGGCTGAGAAATTTGACAAGTATTGGGGCGAATGCAATTTATTGATGGCCATAGGTGCTATTTTAGATCTGAGATACAAAATGAAGTTGATAGAATACTGTTTTCCATGATTTATTATCCATTGGATGAAGCTAAGAAGCACATTAAAAATGTGTTGTCCGTTCTTCATGAGCTGTATGAGGTCTATGTGTTGGAACATAATTCATCTATTATACAGCAAAGTGGTCAAGAACATGTTGGTTCTTCTAATGAATCTAACCCTTTTACTCCTAGAGTTGTTGTCCCTCCAAAACCAAAAGTTTCTACAGGCCGATCAATGTTTCTTCAACACTATAGAAGTAATGACATTGTTCGGCCCCTTAAAATTGATTTGGATGTGTATTTTGAAGAAGATGTTTACATTTGTGAGAAGGATAACAACAAAGAAGATATAGATACAGAGTTTGAGGCACTAGCATGGTGGAAATTCAATGCCTTAAAGTATCAAATTTTGTCTAAGATGGCATGTGACATTTGAGCTGTTCTTATCACTACAGTTGCTTCTGAATCTTCTTTTAGTGCCAGTGGTAGAGTTATTAATCCCTATAGAGCATCATTATCAACCAAAACGGTTTAAATGCTTCAATGTGGGTCAGATTGGGTGAGAGTACTTCATGGAGTGAAGAAATATTCTGCAGCAATAGCTGTAAGAGTGTTTCTGCCATTTTTTTTAATTTTTTTTTATCTGCATTAACTTTTTGTGTTTGTTTTTGTAGAAATGATTGAAATTGACTACCCTGCCTTACAAATTTCGAAGTGGTATGGACTATATATGTAATTTCCAAGTTACTTTATTAGCATCTTTAATTTAAGATCACTAACTTGTGTCATTTTCTTTTTCTTTTTTTTTTTCTTTTTTTTTTTAATTTTTTAATTTTTTAAATTTTTATTTTTTGTAGAAAGTGGGCTACCTGACTGAAATCAACCCTAATTTGGAATTTCTATGTTTTATGGACTTTTTATGTTTTATGTACTTTCTAAGTTTTATGGATTATAATTTGAATTTGGTTATTGGTTATGTATTTTGAACTTGTGCATCGTAGACATTCGTGTTTGAGACTTTTATTGGACCATTTATTTAGACAAGTTGGACAATTTGTTTTTGTTGTTGGTTTTGTTTTTGTTCTCAAGGTGAGGATGCATAATTCTCAAGAGTTGAAGAGAATTCCAAGAACTATTGCTAATTGCTATTAACTTGGTACAATGGCAATTGGCCATATGTGCGGCAGATTGGTGGTTGCTCTTTCTTTTATATCCAATAGTCCAAATAAACGTGCCTTAAGCGAGCTGAGCTACCTGCTTAAGGCTCAACAAGCTTTTAATTGAGCTTGGCTCGAGCTTGCTTAGGCTCTCCAGAGTGTATTTGGCAAGCCTCGAGCTCGAGTAGAGTTAGAGGTTGTGCCTAACGAGTCGAGTTCGTACAGGGGGTTTGAAGCCCGGCTCGAACTCGACTCGACTCGTTTAGTAAACAATATAAATGAGACGAGTTCGGCATACCCCAAGCCCGGCTCGATGACAGCCCTAGTCAAGGCTGTCCCCTCAAAGACTAATGATCACAAAGTAGTTGTGAAGTTTTTGCAGGAAAACATCTTCGCTACATTTGGGACTCCACGGGCAATAATCAGTGATGAAGGTAGCCATTTCAACAATAAGGCTTTTGCATTTTTGATAAAGAAGTATGAGATTACACATAAGGTTGGCACTCCATATCATCCTCAAACCAGTGGTCAAGTGGAGATTAGCAACAGAGAGATCAAAAGCATCCTAGAAAGGACAGTCAATCGCAACAGGAAGGATTGGTCTCTACGCTGGAATAATGCACCATGGGCTTATAGGACTACATACAAGACCCCTGTCAGTATGTCCCCATATCGATTGGTCTTTGGGAAAGCATGTCATATACCAGTGGAGTTGGAGCATAGAGCGTATTGGGCCATCAAGAAGTTCAACTTTGACATGAAACAAGCGAGTGACAAGAGGAAGCTGCAACTAAATGAATTTGAGGAATTGAGGTGTGATGCATATGAGAACGCCAAGCTCTACAAGAAAAGAACCAAGGCGTATCATGATAAGCAACTGGTCAAGAATAAGTTTCATGTGGGACAAAAGGTGTTGATCTATAATTCAAGGTTAAGACTCTTCCCTGGTAAGCTTAAGTCTAGAAGGTTTGGTCCTTGTGTTGTCACCAAAGTGTTCCCTCATGGAGTTTTGGAGGTTCATAGTCCAAAAAAAATCAGACATTCAAGATGAATGGACACAGAGTAAAGCCATATCTTGAACTAAAATTGGTACCAAGAGATGAAGATTTGGCACTCCAGTCTGTCTAATATGCAGCACCACCAAGATCACTTGAGCCACATTCGGTGGAATTCAAGTGCATCTCCCAAAAACAGAAGCACTGAAGCTACTGTTAAAAGCGTTTGAGTAGCGCAGGAGCTCAAGCGCGTCTGTTCAGATCAGTGGTACTGAGGTCACTGAGTATGGTAAAAGTCTCTATCCTTTTTAACTTCTGTTTTCTTTTACATTGTGTCATTTTTTTATTTTTAGTTTTATTTTGTTATTTTCCGTAGTAATTTTATTTATATTTTGTTGTCTATTTTTCTTTAATTAGATACAATGTTGTTCAATTTTGCAAAAAAAAAAAAAAAAAATTGGCATTCTGTTTCTGCAAATGAGCGCACCTTGTGTGCGCTCGAGCACATCACCACCATACACACACACCTCTGCGTGAGTGCGATCGAGCGCACTTGGGCAGAGGGTCACGTGACCTATTTTTAGGTCACTTTCCCCCTTTCATTTTTTTTTTCCTGCGCTGTGAAATCCCTAGCACCCTCTCTTCACTCACGCACACTGCCACGCCACACGCCACCCAGCACCATTCACCGCCCATGTCTACACAGCCGTCCACCGCCGCACGCCACCCTGCACTCACACACTCACACCATTGTCCTTCCATCTCTGTTTTCCCCCATTCTCGCCTAAACCAATTTTTTTTTTTTTTTTTTTTTTTTTCTTTTTCTTTTTCCCCCATTCTCTCTTCATTTTTCTCTGTTTTGGCAAGCACAACCCATAGTTACGGTTTGTGCTTGTCTTTTGTGTTGGTTTGCTCTTGTTTCGCAGGGGGTTGGGTGCCGTTCTACGATGATTTTACACCCCTTGGTTTTGAAGCTGCATACCAACTGTTTGATAAAAATCCTGAACCAAGTTGTATAATGCCTAAAGCTCGAGCTTCGTCCTCTAACACTCAAGCTACCTCCTCCCGACACACATTTGACAAGAGGAAGTTTCTCTTTGAGATGACATTTTCAATTCAAGAAGACTTCCAGAACATTGAAGCTACTAGATAAAGGGCACCTCCGAAGATGGACAAGTCACCACAACCCTGCGATTTTGCATAAGACAATGGAATCAAAGTTGTTCACACATGCCAAGGGTACCTCAAGCACCAGCAACCGAGGCAGAATAGTTTGAGGAAGAGCTTATGGAAGTAGATAAACCTACAGTTGAGCAAGAAGCAGAAGAGGAGGAGGAGACTGTCACTATGGGCGCTGCACAATATCGTTCCATTAGTGAGGAGATGGGAGCACTCCAGTCTGAGTTGGCGGATCAAAGACAGGAGGCCAGGGAGAAGAAGGTCCGGGAAAATCTGAGATTAGCAAAACAAGAAGAACTGCCTTGAAAGCAAGGAGAGTTGCTATAGACACAAGGAGAACTGCTACGATCCGTTCTAGACCGTTTGCCACCACCTTCAAGGGCATCTTCTTTGGGATAGCAGTGAGAGGAGGACAACAATGTAGCTGAAGACGTTAAACTTAGCGCTCATGGAAGGCACCCCGCAGTTTATCCTGTTATTTTTTATTTTTTTTTTAATTTTTATTTTCCATTTAATTTAATGTTTATCTTTAGTTACTTTTTGTTTCCTTTTTATTTGTTTGAGTGTTTTGCTTTTTAGGAACGAGTGTGCTTACGTTCAAGTTTGGGGGTGTGCTACGAGCCATGCTATTCCAAATAGTTTCGTCCATCTCCCGTAGGGGTGGGTATCAGTCAAAACGGTCCAGTTTTGGCTCTTATCGGTTATTAATCGATAATTTTTTGTTAAACGGTTTCTTAACCGATACCGAACCAATAAGAATTTTAACCGAAATTATCAGTTATAACGGTACACGGTTAAACGGTTCGGTTAAATCGGTTAACCGATTATAAATCTCACCTTCTTCAGTGTTCTCTACTTCTCTAACTCCCAAGCACCGAAAGGCAAAAGCTCTTACCTGAATTAAATCTTTGATGCTAAAAGAGAGGTTTGTGAGAGCAGATGGGGGCGGATGTTGCGAGAACTAGAAAGGGAAAAAAAAATGGGGAAGAAACCCGTTCTCTTCCAATGATGAGAAGGAAAAGAAAGAAAAACAATGAGAAAGAAAGAGTCAGCTGTGTGGGAGGAGGAGCAAAAAAAAAAGAAAAGAAAAGAAATATGTGGTGTGGGAATTGGGGAGAAAAGGAAAATAAAGAAAAACAATGAGGAAGAAAGAGTTTGCTGCGTGGGAGGAGGAGAAAAAAAAAAAAGAAATAAAAGAAAAGAAATATGTGGCGTGAGAATTGGGAAAAGAAATGGTAAGAAGGAAAAGAAGAAAAGAAAAGAAATATGTGGCGTGAGAATTGGGAAAAGAAATGGTGAGAAGGAAAAGAAAGAAAAACAGAGGAAGAAAGAGTCTATAGGGGCTTGAACCCACGACCACGAGGATCTGAGCCTTATGCTCTAGTTCCCTACCAACTGAACTAGACTGGTTTTGTTACTAGCCTTCCCCCATACCGGTTATTATCGGTTAAACGGTTAATCGATTTCGGTACAAAATTTTTAACCGATAAGAATATCGATTAAACAGTTACGGTTAATATCGGTTCAGTCGAAGCTGGTAGACGGCCGGTTAAACAGTAATGGTTAATCTGCCCACCCCTAATCTCCCGGGTAAGATCTTTCCATGTTTTACACACATTGGGGACAGTGTGTAATTTAAGTTTGCGGGTATGGGAGACACATTTACACACACTTGATCCTAATTTTTGAAAAAAAATAAAATAAATAAATATGCATGTTCATGTTTGTCTTAAAATTTTGGTTGATCTAAAAGAATTGTGATTTGATTTCATTGGTGAGCTTACAATTTTGAACACATGATCTGATGATAGAGTTTTTCAGTTTGGTTACTTGTTTTAGGCAGTTGAGAATTCACATGTTTGATCTGATCTTACACAAGCACATTGGCACATAATTTATGGGGTATGACATAAAAGTCTAATGTGTATGTTTCTATGTCTTGGATAAAACTAGATGACTTATCGATGGATACTTTGACACACACACACACACACACACACATATATATATATATATATATATATATATATATATATATATATATATATATATATATATATAAATGATCATTGATAAGCTTTTCACTAAGTAATTAGACCTTTTGCCTCATTAAGCATTTGAGTGTTCACGTCAAAAGTTGAAGAATTTTGATGTGGTTAATGTCATGGTTAGTTTGGTTTTGTAGCTTTTTTGACTCGAGTTAGTAAGTCCTTAAGGGTGTCTTTACACCTAATACCCTAAAACCATCCGATTTGGGTGTCATTGGCTCAACACTGGCTACATGGGTCAATTAGAAAGCTTAAGGAAACCAAACATTGCATAGCCTGACCAAAAAGAAAAAAAAAAAAAAAAAAAAAAAGAAAAAGAAAGTTATGCCATAGTTATTCACTCTGATGGGAATTTTAGTGAACTTGAGATATTAAGACATTACATATTGGAATTAATTGTAAGCTTCATATTTTTGTGCTAGTTCACTTTACACTGTTTCAAATTTGTGATGCCTTAGCCTGCCTTGTGTAAGTAATTAGACTTTAAAATTCCAATTCATTGTGAAGATGCAGTTTGTCTTTTTGAAGTTGCCAATGAATGAAAATCATGGTTTTGGGTGACACTTGAATTTTGGATAACATGACTTGTACATAATGTTTGTGGGTAACATTCCTGAAAAACCCTCATGAGACTTCACTCGTCCTCTAAGGAATGCCTAGAGGTTTAAAAGGCTTGTTGCATACGCTAAATACAATTGTACATCCCACGAAAGATGAATTTATCTTTTTATTTTATGTTTTTCATTTTATTTTTAGTTTCGTATTTCTAAGGGACTAGCAATATGTAAGTTTGAGGGTGTGATAAGTGCTAAAATATATGTATTTTAGCCCCTTAACTTATATTTGTTAATTCCTTAGTTTTGTTAGTTTGTGCTATTTTATTTCTTTTATGTGTTTTATTTGTTTTTGTAGGCTTTTGGAAGAAAAGAAAGCATTTCTGGAAGTATGAGGCTTAAAGAGCAAATTTGGGAAAAGCTAGAGATTCTGACAGTGCGATCGATCGCAGGGGACTTGCGATCGAGCTCACTTCCAGAGGACATCCAGACGAGCGCAGGCTTGCGCTCGTGCGCACAAGAGGAGACTTGATCGCACTGGTGCGATCGAGCGCACACGGGCTGCGATCGAGTGCACCCGTGCGCTGGAGAACCGTCAGCTGCAGCCATAATTCCCTTTCCTTCCATATTAGGGTTTTCCAAGTCCCACTTGTAATAAGACTAAACCCTACGAATTTTCTAAGTTTACTAGGGGTTCTAGGATTTCTCTAGGCCTATAAATAGACCATTAAGCCTCTAGATTAGACACACAAGTTCATGGAGAAGAATTGGAGGCTCTTCAAGCTCAAGTTTTCGGGTTTATTCTTTTCCTTTCTATTTTATTTTATGAAGATGTTTAACATCAAACTCATGTGTAACTAAACTCCTTAGTAGGGTTAGATTGAAACCCTAATTATGTTTATTTAATATTTCAATATTGGTGCCTTTGTGATAATCATATTGTGATGCTTAACTTGATTAATTCATTTTTTATTGAATTCCTCATATATGTGTGACTGACCATTATATGCATGCGGTATGAATTACTTGTTTAAGTCAATTTGGATGATCGAGTCTTGGACTTAATAGAGTAATAAAAGAATTTTCTCACGGGTTCTTGAGTTAAACAAGATGGAAAATCGGAAGTATACACCCATGCCCTAGGTTCCATGTGTTTGTCGATTTCCATAAATTTATGCTTTCTTAAAGAACAACTTAGTATACACCCATGCTAAATCATTTAAGAAAGAAAAGAGTTAGAGTATACATCCATGCCTAATTCGTTACTTAGGAAAATCTATAGCTTAAGGAGTGTACACCCATGCCCTTAGGTTGGCAAACATTAGGTATTCATAATATGATTGGAGCATTGGCATATTGTTATATTATGTGAGCATGATTAATAGTAGATATCGAAACCTTACCTTTATCTTTATTAACTCAAAATCAATATTTGTTTGTTTTAATTACAAAATTTATTTTAAGCATAATTTACGACAATTCTCGTGGGAATGATCTCGTACTTGTACCATATGCTACTATTTTGATCTTGTGCACTTGCGAGTTAAACGTACATTTATTTGCCTATTAATTTAGGTGGATATCTGCACAACAAAACACTAGATTATTTAGGTTTTTTCAATTTTGTTTTTTTATTTTTTTATAAGATTGAGGGGTTGGGGTGGCGAGTCACCCAGATGGTGGGAGTGGCCGCGCGCCACCTCCGCCATCCGGGTGGCTTGCCGCCACCTCAATTGGGTTGGGGGTGGCGGCGCGGCCACCCCTTATAATCTTATAAAAATAAAAAATAAAAAAAAAATTGAAAAAACCTAAATAATCTAGTGTTTTGGTGCAATAATCTTATGTGGCCAATTCCTATCGGTGAGCACAACACCAACTTCTTATAGAAGTTATTCTTGTGTTAAATTAGACATTTTTAATTTTTTTTCTCAAACTACTTTTCAAGTTATTAAAAACTAACCATTTGAAAAAAAATAAAAATAAAAAACGAAAACCACTAAAAAGGGGTGATCCTTTTCATATTAGCCCCCTTAATTTTTTTTAATGGTTATTTTATATATTTTAATAACTTCAAGGGTGTTTTAGGTAAAAAATATCTAATTTGACACGCGATGATAGTATGTTGGGCCTTGATGTAACTTTTTAAGGCTTTGAGGCGTAATTGCAAAACGAGTGATAGTTCGGAGGACTAAAGTATATTTCCCCCCAATAATTATAATAATGGGCAATTATGCTATTTCAAGGGTCAAATTTTAAAGACGAAAGGGTCTTTTTGTCACAAAATTGGTAGTTTGGCTATCCTAGTATATTATGAGTAATTCTATAAATTTTTATTGTGTCCCTCAAAAAATGAGGTGGTTTTTAAAATATTATTTGATCAAAATAGAATATTGATCAATGACAAGTTCAATTGTAATTTTAAGATCCACAATATTTTCTTAACAAAACAGAATAAGAACTTGTAATATTACTTGTGTATTATACTTGTCAGTTCCTGGAGTCAACTTAAGGATGGTTAGTGGCTCAACTGTTTGTGGTGAGAATTCAAAGAGATGACCATCATCGATTTTTAAATATTAAACATACGCTCACACTTGTAAAACATAATTTATAGGGTAAACAATGGAAAATAATTTTCACATACCTCTTTTATAGAAAATGCAGTGAAAGGTAATTTTGAAATTCCTTCATCTATGTATGTTCAAGTTTACAAAATCCTAACACACAAAATTTTGGAAGAAATTTTCTAGAGAAAGAAGTCTTCTAACCTATGTTAAATTTTGGCTATAGTGATGGAATCCACGCACCTTTTATTATATGGTACCTGAACTTTCATCACTTTTACAATTATCCTCAAAAGTTAAAAAAAAATTCTCAATTTAATGTATCAAAATTTTAATTTTTTGCAACGTCATCCATCCGTTAGGTTTTTTCATTAAATCAATAAATTATGTTAAAATTCTCAAAATACCTATAATTTTTTTATTATAAAAAAATTAAATAAAAAATTATAAAGATTCAAGTGTGAATATTTTTGTAAATTCCATTGAATTTTGACCAATGTCTGAATCTTTACAAATTTTTTTTAAAAAATTTTCAAAAAGAGATGAGGTATTTTGATAATTTTGACACCCCTCTGATAGAATTTAACGAAAAAAACATAACGGAGGAGTAATATTATAAAAAATTAGATGATTGATACATTGAATTGTGAGTTATTGAACTTTGAGGCATAATTACAAAAATGATAAAAATTCAAATGAAGTTTTCCTAAAATGAAGAACTAAAACAAATAGATAAAAAGTATTGCATAACGTACCAACACCGCATGTCAATCCAAGTTCCTCAAACCCAAATGAGTTTCCAAGGCAGATCATGTGATTAGTTTAATGTGGCTAGCAACATCACTTTCTTTTTTCTTTTTTAGCTTTTCAAGGTAAACTTAACATTTGAAACTCGAATATCTCCGAAAAAATGGTAGAATCTCCAATAACGAAAAAAAAAAAAAAAACTTGCTCCTGTAAGTCTGAGAAGAACAATCATAGGGTTAGATGATGGAAAAAGGAAAAACATTTAAAAAAAAAAAAAAAAAAACTCGTAATTTACGTCAGCTTTCTTTTTTCCCAGTTGTCACTTTCTTTCCATGGATGCATGTGTTGGCCATTGGTGATTCAAGAAGGGGGTGAGTAGGCATAATTTTGCTTAAGTTTTCAATTTGTTGTCCTCTTTTTCTTTTGTATTGTTAATTGTTTTATGTCACAAACAATTTCGATCCAAGTTGCCTTCTTTTGCTCTATAATTATGGTTTTCGATCCAAGATGATGTTTTTATAAGGATAGAATATTGTTTTGATTGTTCTTATGATTAACATATTTTTCGGTTTTTTTATTTATTTATTTTTAATAATAACGAACAACTCAACCAAGTAGACAAATTTATAAATTAATAACATATTGGGCAAACATCAATCATGATAATATGAAAAATATAAAGTAATTGTCCACTCAAATTAATTAGTAATCGGGCAAAAGTTACACAATTTTTCTTTATGACTAAGTTAAAATTTTGAAGGGTTAAATTCACTTCAACCCCTTGAAGTTTTAGGAGTTTTTTTAATTTGAATCCTAATGTTTAAAAATTGGCAATGTACTCCCATAATGTTTCAAAAATTTTTAATTTAGACACTTTGTTACTAATTTCCCTCTAAGAGCATCTCCAGCAGTAAGAGGTATTATACCTAGTCAAAAAGCACAATTCTCTATTTTAGCTACTCATTTTTTAATACCAACTCCCACAGATTCTTTATTTCATTCTTTATTTTATTGAATATTATTTTTTAATCTTTTTTTTTAATTTTTTATTTATTTTTTATCCGCGACCGCTTTTGCATCATCTTGTAAATTGCAATAGAATTTATTCACGCAGCATACCTGTGTGTTATTTTTATTTTTCCATTTTTAGTTTGTTAATTATATGCATGCTATTCAATTTTTTTTTTTTTTTTTGGGAGTTTTTAGTGATTCAAAAGACTTTGAATTTGTATCATAAATTCATGAACAGAGAAGAGAGAAAAGATAGAAACGTTGAGGGAGGGAGAGAAGAGAGAAGAGAGAAGAGAGAGAAACATTGAGGGAGAGAGAGAAGAGAGAGAAAATAATGTGGAAATAATATTATATTTAACAATCTAGTGTGCTACTGTGAATAGCAATATGAAGTTATTCACTGTAGCAGTTAAGGTGTAATAGCTAATATGAAGTTATTCTGTTGGAGCAAAAAATGACAAAAATAGCTAAATATAGCTAATATCTCTCTTTTAGCTATACTGCTGGAGATGCTCTAATTGGATGAATTTTTTTTTTTTTTTTTTTTTAAAAAAAAGCATTGAGGGTAATTATGTAATTTCATAAATTTCCGTCTAATTTGACGAAAATTAGTAACGGAATGTCTGTATTGAAAATTTTTGAAACATTAGGAGGGTATATTGCTAATTTTTAAATATTGGAGTTCGAATTAAAAAACCCCTAAAACTCCGTAAGGGTAAAATAAATTTAACCCAAATTTTAATAAAGTAGTACAAAAAGTTTGCAAAATGGTAACAAGAAAAGAAAAGAAAAAAGCGATTAAAAATCAAAATCAATCTAACATTAGGAACAACAATGACAAAAATACTATCTGAAACAGAAAGAATAATCGACAAAGTTAATTTCAAGATTAAACCCCGCAAATAACAAATATTTTATATAAAAAGATGGATTATTCTGGAAATGGAAGATTAGGAAAGACTTAGGAAAATAAAGAGCAAGGAAAATTGATTGGATATATATTATGGCAAAATGAACAACCTCAACAAGGTGCTAAAGGATCTCCAAAATAGTAGCATATGTTAGTTTGTAAAAGGTGAATGTTAGGTGTTCTCCTCGTGTTCTTCTGATATTTTTCTGTTCCTAGATTAACATTATTTTCTTAAAAAACAACACAGAAAGTGGTCATTATTTCTCTCATCCGGTTTTTAGAAAATAATATTAATTTGCACAAAGAATGGTAGAGAAATTCCATTGTATTTAAAATTGGTGTTCAACCCTAACTCCTCGGGTTCGTGATAGAAGACACCGAAGTTAAGGTGACCATAGTTGCTTCTACTCTACTTTTATGTGATTCGCATTTGTCAACAACCCCAAATGCTGAACATTGTCGAAGAATGCAGGATAGGGTTTTTGCCTTGGGATCGACTGTAATTTTTTGTTTGAATTGTAGTTTGTCCGATTGTAATAGTCTTTCTCAATTGTCTGCATGATTGCACCACAAATGAGACTGACAATTACATAGAATCATAGTCCATAGCTATGATAGATTACTTTGTTTTCTTTCATTTTGATAGTCAGCAAATTTTTTTAATTAATTTTTATACCGGTAATGCTATATATTCATCTTTGATCTTATTCTCATGTTATTGAGTTAATATGAGCCTTTATTAAAAAAGAAAAGAAAAGAAAGGGTAAAGTCCACATACCTCCCTCAAACTATTATAAAATTGACAATGTCCCCTTAAACTATCAAAACATTGTCAATATCCTCAAAGCTAGCAAAAAGATAAAAATGCCCTATAGAATTATGAATAAGACAAAAAATACTCCTATAAATTCAATATATATATATATATAAAACGAAAATTTTCATACGAAAAAATATTATATTTTTTAAACAAAAAACTTTTAATTTTTGTTTTTGGGTAAAGCTTAGAGGAATAGGAAATAAATCAACAATGCCTCATCCATCCTAAACAGTTTAGGGCTGGAACTAGAGGATTCCGCCTGGCGTAATTTCTTGCTAGGGGCTTGCGTTGGGCTTAGCAAATGAAGGCCCAGCCTAGCTTGACCCAGCTTCCGGTTTTATTATTATTATTCTCTCTCTCTCTCTCTCTCTCTCTCTCTTTTTAATTGTAAATTATATGAAAATAGAATAGATAAGATGAAAGAGAGAGGGAGAGTGTAGGGTCAGGCAGAACATAGAGATAAAAGAAACTGTTAAAACAAGAAATTAGCTTTTCCTTATTACTTTGATTTATATTTTCCTCATTATCAGGCCTACTTCTCTTATTTTTCACACCTTAATTTCTTTATAAATATCACACAATGTAATATAATCATGTACAATATAACATAATAAAGATGTAGCTCTAAGTTCACTTATTAATGATAGATATAGGCGTCTAAGGTTGAACGATCCTAAATCTCGTGTTATCTTCCTCTCTTGCTTCCGTTATTCTTCTCTTCCTTTTTATATTTTACATATATTTATACATGGTATCCGAGCGAGCTGCTTTCTTGTGGACTTTGTTTTCCTATGAGTGTTGAGTCTCCATGTGCTGCCACACTCCTTGTACAATTAGGTCAAACCTTAAAGATAATTATTTGAGGAGTGTAACGCCCCCAAGAATTAACAAACTAGCAGTTAACTCAGTGCACCTCTCATAACATATTTACCTCATAAATAAGTCACAAGGAATCTACCCCGTAAGTAACTTATACAAGATAGCCATCTAAAACAACGATTCAATAATTATCTAGACCAAATATATACCAAGCTTTTTTATTTTTTATTTTTTATTTTTTATAAAGTTTCTCTCAAGTCAAGTGCAATAAAAAGTCTAAAAATAGACTGATTGTAGACTCGCTAGTAATTCAATTTGTGTATGTTGACCATCTAAGCTCCTCCTTGTGCGTAGGTCTTAATGAGTAACTTACCATAAGAGTCGGTCCATTATTGTATGATTGTCTAAGGTTTGGTGGGTCTATTAAAGTCCTTGGACTAAATCATGTGGAGAAGATGAGCCACATATATATTGAAGCTTGACTTAACTTTGACTCGCATTTTTTTGTGGGTCATCGGTCTAATAAAATATTGCATGGGTTATTAATAAGCCCAATAAAATATGAAAATTGGTGACGAAGATCTTATGATTTTTTTTTTTAAAAAAAAACTTTAGCCTAAAATCATAATTTAGTTTGAGGGTCCATTTAGGAGTGCGTTTTTTTAAAAATAATCTGCGTTTTTAAATCAAATCGCAATTTTGGAGTGTTTGGGATTGCGATTTTAAAAACGCAAATTTTAAAATCTTGAAAAAATTCGCGATTTCTATAAGCTGATTAGGAGATGCTTATTTGAAAAAGTGCAAATTTAAACCAAAATTACGATTTCGCTTAAAACAATATTTGGCGCAATATTTACCTATTTGGTCATGAAACCGCAATTATATGCTAATGTTATCAAAACATTCAATTGATAAAAAAAGTATTTCTTAACATATTTTATCAAACGTCTATGTGATTTTAAAAAATAACGATTTTAAAAATACAATTTTTAAAAACACAATTTTTTAAATTACATTTATTGAAATTGTACTCTCAAATGGGCCTTGAATTGGCTTCTAAAATCATGTCATAGTGAAATGTGAGAAAAGAAAAAAAAAAAAAAAAAAATTCACCAGTGACCCGTCAATTGATTCTTATTTATTAAAAAAGAAAAAGAAACAACAGAAAGACAATACACAGAGCAGCCCCACTATCTCAGCAGGAATCAGAAAACCCCGGCTGTTTTCTTTACAATTAATGAATTACTCGTACAAACTTTTTCATGTCGGCAACAAAGACTGTACAGTACGGCGATGGGAGAAGAATGATGGTGAAAGAGTCGTTGGCATTTATGGACTACTTTCGCGTGTTTATGAACATGTTAGTAATTTAGAAAAAAAAAAAAAAAAAAAAAAAAAACGCCATAAGAAATCTAGGTATGTAATAGGTATAAACGGGTGGTTATAATCGCCCTGCAACTGTTAACCGTTAACAGTATAATTGCTTTGTTAGGAGGTTATAAAAACTGACTAGATACTGAAGAGAGGCTTAGATGGTGAAAATCGCATATGTTCTCTTAAGTTCGACTGAACCATAACTTGATCCAATTTCATCAAGGTATCAATAAAAATCAATGTAATTTGCATTAATGAGGCATAGAGATTTCCATTGAACAGTTTGAACTCATACTTTAATGTGTACCTAACAAATTTAAAAAAATTTCTTGAAACATTGAACCACCACCACTGCTCCCTGACAACATGTATTCACAGATGCTATTAGTGATGGAGATGAGGTGATGTGATCAAGTGCAGGCTTTCTTCCTTCTTGGTTAATTTTGGTGGCGGCTTTAAAAATTGGAGTCACTTTCCCCATGATGCATCTTTATACCATGTTGGAGCCTGGACCATAGACTATGGACCATGCGAGTGGCAGCAGCCAGTAGGGCAACCCATTGCACTGGAGAAAAGGAAACTTGTTAACTGTGACTTACGTTGGCAGAATTTGAAACCCCACTAAATGCATTGCTGCAACCTTGCTTCTTGCTTTATACATGTCTCAAAGAGTTAACGCTATAAAAAAAAAAAAAAAATTGGACAATCATGTGTCCATTTGGCAATCTACTCCGCTTTGTTTGCTAAACGATTTTGATTCGTTATTATTCATCTCGCTTTTTCATTTTTTCAACATTTTTTTTTACTTTTTGCAGCACATTAATCAATTTTTATTACTATTCAAATAAAAAAATCACTATAAAACAAATTTTTTTTTAATTTTTCATACCAAACATTCTTACTTTTTTACTTATATATATATTCTTATTTTTATATAAATCAATTTTTGTTACAGTATCGGACCAAAATCATTTAAACAAACACACTCCTATTTATTTATTTATTTCTCAAAAAAAGTCAAAACTCTTTTTTTTTTTTTTTTTTTAACATTATCAAAAGAAATTTTCTTAAAAAAAAATTATTAATGTGATATAAATGTAAAAGTGGATTTTTTTATTTATTTATTTATTTTTTTAAGAAAAAGTTAAAGTGATTTGCCAAATACACCATCTCACCTGCAGACATTTCGTCTGCTACTACCATTGGTGATAGGCATACTATTGGCCACGTAATGCAAGAAAGTACGTAATTTAGGGTGACCACACAAACACAAAGCTCACAAAATTAATAGCAGTAGCGAAATTGGAGCCATTTTTGAAGTGTTTAT
The DNA here is from genome assembly GCA_016403345.1 of Corylus heterophylla. Classification (NCBI taxonomy): domain Eukaryota; kingdom Viridiplantae; phylum Streptophyta; class Magnoliopsida; order Fagales; family Betulaceae; genus Corylus; species Corylus heterophylla. The sequence continues at coordinate 40,555 of JADOBO010000080.1, read as the reverse complement.
ATCTTTAAAACTATGTTGAAGCAGTAGGGTAACATGTTGAACTTGAGAAAAGGAAACTTTGTTTAGCTGCTTATTACATGATGTTGCCCCCAAAATGTGTTCTTAGATATTCTTCCTCTGTAAAGTTTTTAGGGTAAGGCTAGAGAAAGCATGGGAATATTCAAGTGTTTATTTTGGATCTAGATCTAGTTTTAATTCTTATCATATTGTGTTTATGTACTTTTTATTAACAGAAATTTGATTTGATTTTTATTTTTATGACTTATTTGGATAAATACAGTTAAACTAATATTTTTAAGGGTAAAAGAAGAGTAAAATGTTTATCTATTATGGTTTTGTTGTACATTTTCTTTATATTATTACCCATTATTCATATATTGCTAATAACTTTGAAGTGGAACATAACTCTAATCCTTTACCATTAAAAAGAAAAATTCATTCCACCTGCATCTTGATGTGTTTGCAGTCTGCGAATCCTACTTGGAAAGGAAGACTTTAAAGACTATTTGTCAGCTAATGAGATTGTATCGCAGTTGACTGTAGAAGGAACACCCATGAAAATAGTGGCACAAATAGAAGGAATTGAATATGATACTTTTAGAAATGGTAAGGGCAACAGTGAGATATGCTTCTCTACCTACTTTCTCTTGTGGATATGCATTAGATACTACAATGTACTTAAGAAATTTGGTTCCTTCCAAATCAGTTCCCAAGACACGTGGCGGATCGAAGAACTCATTCTACCGAGGGTGTCAATAAAATAATAAAACATAATGACAAATAATTTTTTTTTGTTCTCGTTATATATTACATTTTTATTATAATATGGTAAGTACAATCAAAAAAAGAAATTATACCATAATATATATATCACAAAAAGCATAGTTATCTGACTTCACAAATATATGCTAAATTGATATATCAGTTATCATATAGGCACTAGTACAAAAGTAAAGGAAAATACAAAATACCTAAAATTGCATTTTACGTGGTTTTAGAGAAACGAAATCATCAAGTATCAAATCTGAATCAAAGCTTTTAGCAATTCCCCTTTCAATGTAGATAAGTAAACTATCTCCAAGAAACTCATCTTCCATTTTGTTATGAAGTCTTGTTTTAACAATTTTCATTGCTGAAAATGCTCGTTCGGTAGTTGCTGTAAACACCGGAATAGTCAAAACAAGACGAACCAATCTATCAATAAGATAATATGTATCTGATTTTTCTGCCTCTATCAATCCTCGACATAATTCCGCAATAGAAGACAATTTTTGTAGTTTCGGATGATTAAGCATATCAACTTCAAAATGCTTCAACTGAAATCTCAAAATAATTTTTTCCTGCTTAGAAAAATCAAGAGAATAATACTTCTCTGCAAGACTACATATATCATCAATATTAAGTGATTTATAAGCATCATTTGGATCCAAAGCTGAACTAAGTGTCAAGAGTTCCATTGCCCTTTCACCAAATTTACAATCGAGCTGTTGCAATTGAAAGTTTGTAGCAGCATTGAATACATCAAAATGATAATGATGTTCCATCGTAATGTGATCCCGTTGAAGACGACCTCGGCCTTTAACATAACGAGCACCCAAATCCGGAATGTCTATTTCAAATTTCTTGGAGAAAGAGACTACTTTCTCAAGAAAATTATCCTAATCTCCATTTCTCACTTTTTGGAGGAGTGCTTTTGTATTAAAAATTAATTGCATAGCATTTAAGATGTCTTGAAATTTTTGTTGCAAATGTTGACAAAGATAATCAGTGGTACCCATGATTTCCCTCATCAAATGTAAAATAAATATGAATTTGAATGATGTAATCATTTCATAAGCAGCATCAGCATCCCCACGTTGAGAGTAAGTGGATCCTTCTTTTATAATCTTTTCAAGCACTGAACAAGCATGATTAAATAGCCTTAGTATGCTACAAATAGAATAAATATGAGAACTCTAACAAGAATCACCAACTCGTTTCAAAGTGCCAATTTGGTTAGCTCATTTTCCAGTTTCAAGTTTCATCAATAGCTATCAAATATATGATATCTGCTTCTTGAGCATCTTGCAGATGACGATGACGTTTACATGAAGCACTAACCAAATTGATAATGAAATTCAAATTTGAGAAGAAATCATGAACAACAATTACCTCTCGAGATGTAGCAACTAATGCTAATTGTAATCGATGTGCAAAACAATGAACATAGTATGCACAAGAACATTCATTAAGAAATAATGCTTGCAATCCTTTCCATTCACCACGCATATTGCTAGCACCATCATACCATTGTCCACGAATACTTTGAATATCAAGACAATTTTGAGAAAGAACATCAGATATTTTATCCTTTAAAGTCAATGCCGATGTATCTTTAACTTGGACAATATCAAAGAAGCGTTCTTGTATAAAACCATCTTTGTTAACAAATCTAAAAACAATAGCCATTTGTTCTCTTTTAGACTCATCTCGTGCCTCATCAACAATAATGTAAAATTTTAAATCACCAATTTCTTCACGAATTGCCTCTCGCACCCTTTTTGCCAAGACATGTAAAATATCTTTTTGGACTTGAGGTGAAGTATATTTTGCATTTTGTGAAGCATTTTCTAAAACAACCTTGGCAACATCGTCGTTGAAATTGGACAAAAGTTTTATCAACTCAAGAAAATTGTCACGATTTTTAGAATCGGGACCTTCATCGTGACCTCTATAAGGACATCCTTGATATGCTAAATACTGAATAGATTCGATTGAAGTCTTCAATCGCAATTGATTGTTCAATTTTTCTTCTGAAGTTTGCTTATCTATCACCTTATCAATATGTTGAGACTGATTCTTCAAATTGTCACAACACTTAACAACATTATTATGAGGTGAACATGGCCCATTTCCCATGTGGACTAAAAAAGAACAATGCATACCATCATTAACTTTCTTCCAATTACGAAATCCTTCAATAGTAAATGCACTACTTCCAAACCGCCCCGTTAGATTTTTAGTAAAAAGAAAGCAGGGTAAACAATAAGCAACATCTTTGTCCTCAGAATATTCTAACCAATCAATCATCTTATACCAAAATGATTGAAATCTTCGGCGGTTTTTTTAAGTTCCCGAAAATGGATTTCGAGAACTACTAGAAGGAATGAACCTATTCCGACCGACTTTAAAATAAGCACATCTAATTTCATCTCGTTGATTAACTGGATATTCCCATATTTAAGGACGCAACCCGGGATCATGTTGTAGAGTAGAAATGTCAAATGATTCAACTACTTTTCTTATTAATTTTTTCACTTGTTGTCATGTGATAGGAAACATGGGAAGGGCCAACTCCAAAAGAATTAGAACAAGTGGATAACGGTACAATTAAACTTGAAAGGATTAATTATGCGGTTATCATTGTTGGTTTCGAAATGGTTCGAAAGGAGGACGACAAAAAGAGAAATTTTTGGGCCATCAATAATTAATGGGGAATCGAGTGGGGGATAAGGGATTTGGTAGAGTTGTTTGCTCGACTTACAAGTGTAGGGCATCATTTCCCGTATAATACATTATATCAAGTTGATACATCATATCTTGTATGATACATTATTACATTTCTACATGTATACACCAACTTTAAAAGAAAATTTTTCTAAATCCTCACAAATCTTTTTTTCTAGGCAATATTACATTTTAACCCCGTAAAGTTTCAAACAATTTTCAATGCAACCTCCAATGTTTCGAAAATTACAATGCACCCCATCAAAGTTTCAAATTTTTTCAATGTAGCCCATTAGTTAACCATTTCTGTCCAATTTGTTTGAAAATTGTCAGGCACGTGTATTTTTTGTCTTAAATTTCCAAAATTATCCCCATGTATTTAAACAAATTCCAAAAATGCTTTCAAGTCAAACCAAAATCAGAAAAAAAAAAAGAAAAAAAAGAAAGGCCAAACGGATGGCTACGGCCACCCCCAATTATTATTATTTTTTCTATTTTTTTGAGTTTTTTTTTTTAAATAAAAAATAAAATTGTAGGAGCAATTTAATATTTAATATTAATTTCATTAGAGAAAACGAAAATGGTTAACGGATGGGCCACATTGAAAATTTTTGAAACTTTGATGGGGTGCATTGCAATTTTTGAAACATTGAAGGTTAAATAGAAAATAGCATGAAATTTTGGGGGGTAAAGTGTAAATTCTCCATTTTTCCTAAATTTTCCTAGGTGCGCTATGACGTTTACGATTGGCGAGAAGATAAATGCGTACTACAATCTATCCATAAGCAGATAGCCGGTAAGTATATTTGTAATTCTAATTTTGGGCATTAAAAGTTATTAAAATTTCTAATTATATATAAATTTGAATTATATTATAAGCTACTATTGGGCCGTTGTTGCGGCTGAGGTATTGGTAGTCGCAATGAAGTTGAAGAATATAGAATTACATTTTCTAACTCTATCTATTCAACCTCTCATGCTGGGGGTAGAATACGTAAGTGTTACTTTTTCTCACTAAAAATAAGGCTTTTTTACTTTTGGAAAATAATTATTTTTTATTGTTATTTATATCTAGTCTTTTTAAGGTTGGCTGAACTTATTAGAGACTGATCGAAGTGCAAAAGATGGTAAGCAAATCTTTACAAAAGATAAAAACAAAAAAATTATAGTGGGCTAAGCATAGGAGCAAGAAAAATATTGAGATAAATTGCAACTAATCTACGTAATAGGATTGAATTACATAAGTGTATCAGAACTAAATGTTACATTTCTATATGCCCTGTTGAAGGCTAACATGCTATATCAATCCGAAAAAAATGGAATTCGACGAGATTTTTCTTTTCAAAGGGATTAAAAGCGACATTGTTGATTTTTCGCCGGATGGTAGGCATGCTAGTTAAAAACCACATTCAACCTGAGAATCTTTGCACTCACCTGAATTTTTTTTTTTTTTCTCTAAAATATTTATTGAAGGCATAAAAAATGGTCATGAACTGCTTGAAATGAGTTGTTACCAATTTTTTCACCCCGCTTTTTATAATGGAAAAGACCGTTTAGGTTTTATTGATTTGGCAATTGAGTATAGGGACGAAAGCACATGGAAGTTCAAGGAGAAACTGGATCTAAGTGATCCGAAATATGGACTCAAGTCTTGGAAGGACACTGTACTAACAAGTTTTTTTGGAAAGATCTGACCAAGTTAAATTTAATGGAAAATACCCGATATGCCACTATTATCCGTTTTATGAGGAAATTGATATTAATAGTTTTCCACATAAGGTAAGAATCACCGTTTACACATAAGTGCTGGGATTATTCTTCAATTATCATTATTTATACCTATGTGTTCTTATATAGCTAATGAGAGTTCTAATACAACTACTATTAGAGTTCTAATACAACTACTACTCTACTATTGAAATATTAGGATAGAATACTACTTCTACTAGTGCTGAAATATAGAGATAGGTTACTAATTATGATAGAATACTATTTCTACTTGTACTGGAATATAGATATATGTTATTAATATACTACTTGTTGAAAGATAAAGGTAGTTACTATGTGGACTCTTGTTATGATGAGTCTCATCAGACTCGGTGAAAAAAAAATGCGTCGCTTCGAAACTCTTGGCATATGAAAGTTCGTAACTCTTGGCGTACGAAAGTTTTGCATTGTTGGGTTGGTTGGTAAGCATTAGTGCATGCACGTAATGAAATTATAATTATTATTGTTGTGCTATTTTCTTATTAATTTTTTTACTTGTTGTCATGTGATAAGATACATGGGAAGGGCCAACTCCAAAAGAATTAGAACAAGTGGACAATGGTACAATTAGACTTAAAATGATTAATCATGCGATTATCATTGTTGGTTTCAGAATGGGTCGAAAGGAGGACGGCAAAGAGAGAAATTTTTGAGCGATCAAGAATTTAGTGGGGATAAGGGACTTAGTGGAGTTGCTCGGCATACTAGTATAGGGCATTATATTCCGTATTATACATTGTATCATGTTGATAAATCAATGTTGTATGATACATTATTACATTTCTACATATACAGACCAACTTTAATAAAGATTTTTCTAAATCCTCACAAATCTTTTTTTCTAGGGAATATTACACTTTACCTTCTAAAGTTTTATGCAATTTTCAATGTAACTTTCGAAAATTGCAATGCACCCCACCAAAATTTCAAAATTTTTCAATGGGGCCCATCCGTTAACCATTTTCGTCTAATTTGACTGAAAATTGGTTACGTGCCAAGCACGTGTATTTTTATTCTTCTTAAATTTTCAAAATTGTCCCCATGTATTTAAACAAATTCCAAAATGCCTTCAAGTCAAACCAAAATCAGGAAAAAAAAAAAAGTCCAAAGGAGCCACCCCCAATTAATTATTATTATTATTTTCTATTTTTTGAGTTTGTTTAAAATAAAAAATAAAACAGTAGGGGAAATTTAGTATTTTTCTGTTAATTTCACTAGAGAAAATAGAAATGGTTAACGGATGAGCCACATTGAAATTTTTTGAAACTTGTAATGGGATGCATTGCAATTTTTGAAACATTGAAGGTTAAATGGAAAACAGCCTAAAATTTTGGGGAGTAAAGTGTAAACTCCCAACTTTTCCTAAATTTTCCTAAGTGCGGAATGACGTTTACGACTGGCGAGAAGAGGAATGCGTACTGCAATCGATCCATAAGTAGATAGCCGGGAAGTGTATTTGTAATTCTAATTTTGGGTACTAAAAGTTATTAAAATTACTAATTATATATAAATTTGAATTATATTGCAGGCTGCTGTTGGGCCGTAGTTGCGGCTGAGGTATTGGTAGCCGCAATGAAGTTGAAGAATATAGAATTATCTTTTCTGACTCTATCTATTCAACCTCATATGTCGGGGGCATAATACGTAAGTGTTACTTTTTCTCACTAAAAATATGGTTTTTTTACTTTTGGAAAATAATTTTTTTTTATTGTTATTTATGTGTAGTCTTTTTATGGTTGGCTGAACTTATTAGAAACTGATCGAATTGCAAAAGATGGTAAACAAATCTTAACAAAAGATAAAAACAAAAAAATTATAGTGGGCTAGGCATAGGAGCAAGGAAAATATTTAGGGAAATTGCAACTAATCTGCGTAATTTCCACAAAGCTCAGTTGTTTTGCGGTGATGTAATGGGACTGATTTACATAAGTGTACTGAACTGAACCTTACATTTCTATATGTCCCGTTGAAGGCTAACGTGCTATATCTATCCAAAGAAACGAAATTCGGCGAGATTTCCCTTTTCAAAGGGATTAAAAGCAACATTGTTGATTTCGCCGGATTGTAGGCATACCAGTTAAGAACCACATTCAACTTGAAAATCTTTGCTCTCCCCTGAATATATATATATATATATATATATATATATATATAGCGCAGTATGCATATAGATGCAGGGGATGAGGGGAGGTGATGATAATAGATGCATAATCATAAAGAGTTAAAATCAAAGCAGTAGAACCGACCAATGAGGCGGTATGACAATAATATAATCAAAATAAACAACTGAAATAAAAGCAGTTGATAAAACTCAGAAGCAGGTTATCGTTATGGATAATCTGATATAAACCTTTACAAGAGTAAGTGTTCGGACTTACTGAAGTAATGGACCGAAGAGAAGAAGAAGAAGAATTTGAAGGGGAGGGCGAGAGAGTTCTGGTAAGAATACCCAAAAAACTTCTGCCTTACAATGGGGGAGGGGAGCCCGTTATATAGGCTGGAGAAAAAGCAAAACAGTAAATTACAATCATGAGCCGCGTTCATGCGGTCAAAAGTAAACAGGAAAAGTAAACAGTAAAGGCACGCGTCGGCGCGATCACGAGCAGTAAAAGCATCAATGCGGAATAGTGGTACTGCCGGCCTTTGTAGTGTCGGCAGACAAATCTTGAGCGATGAGTGAGCGGTGCCTCGAGCGGTGATCTGCGCGTGTCGTCCGGACATGAACAGTAAAAAGTGAACAGTAGCTTGGCACAGTAACTCCAAGTATAAATGAACAGTGATCCGTCCGGGATCAAGAAAACCAAATACTCTGAAACCAACCGTCCTGGGCTGGTGCAGGTGAACCAAACTATTCTGGCCGTTATGGAGCCAGTCTTGGGAAAACCTGAGAAAACTAGCCATCTGAGAGGCTAGATAAAACTGAACCTGAAGGACCGTTAGTGGCTCTTTTCTGCATCAATCTTTGGCCGTCATGAAGCCATACTTTGGAAACCCAAATTATTCTTCATCATCAAGAGGACCAATGGAATCAAGATAGGACTGGATCCATTGCTTCTTTTTAGAACAATATTTGGGAACTGGAGGAGAAGGAGCAGAATATGGTATTATAGCATCATATCTGCTGGTCATAAGCTCAACCTTTTTAACAATGGGACCAATTTTTGGAGACATTGTCCAAGTCTTGCATTGAAACCATCTTCTTTCAATCCTTTCTTGATTTCTGGCATACTTCCATTTGAGAAACCAAGGAATTCTGAATTCTCTAGAAAAATAGAGCATAGGGGAAAAAATAGGGTTGTAATGGGCAATAAAACCCTTACAATCAACATGCGATTTGAAAAGGTGAAAAGCATAAACAAGGGGATCCGGGAGGACTTCAATTGTTAGGCCAAAATAATCCCACCAATGTTTGAACCAAGGGGGAAGAAGGCAATTGAAATCTTCAATAAAAGTAATGAACCAAAAGTGTTTGGATTCTGGATTCTGGTAGAGCATAAAGCGGAACCAGGCATTGACATAGTCATAGTAAGAAAATGGAATTGGGGAGTTAGAGGATGGAAGGAGTTGAGATGGGTGAGAACCCCAATCCTCAGCAGCAATGAACTTAACAATATAGGCAATAGTCCCAACAGCCGTTCTAGGGTTGTCTTTCTTGGGAATAGACCTAAACTTGATCGAATTGGTTTTGACCAATATATCAGTGAAAAATGGCAAATCTTTCAAAGGATGTTCAGGAATCCAATGAAAATGAGCAGGGAAATAATTGAAAGCCAACTGTCCAGGAGTCCTGGAGAGATCTTGGGAAGAAAATAAATATTGAGAAAATGGTAGCTGAACCCAGGGGAAGGATAAAACGATAGGGTTAGAATTTGGTTCCGTCTGAGAACTTGGTTGGGGATTGGATTCCGTCCGGGAATCAGAAATAAGAGGAATGTAACCATGAAATGCTGAAGAATCTGATTGGACAATAAGTGGGGATTTCCCAAAAACTGTCGAAGAATGGGTTACAGGTTCTCCAAGAAAATCAAGGGGAATCATATCAAGTGGGATGGATGGACAAGGCTTCAAAACAGGGTTAACCTTTTCCTTTCCCTTGTTGCTGGCCATTGTGGCACTGCAAGAATTCACGGGTAAGAAAATCAGGTATGGAATTGTTTGAGCCTTTGATGTATTCAATATCAAAATCAAAAACACTCAAAATAGCTTGCCATCTGGCAAAAATCTGTTTTGATGCAATATTTTCAACATCTTTTTTCAAAATATACTTAGCAGATTTACAATCAATTCTTAAAAGAAATTTTTGATTGAGCAAATCATTGAAATTTGGTAATGCACAAAACAACGAAAAGAATTTCTTTCTTAATAGTCTTGTAATTAATCTGCAGTAATTCCAAGAACGAATGAAAGCGAACAATTTGTTCAGAGGGTTCGGATTGGAATCTGATGAAACAATTTGTTTCGGATACCTCCAAATCCAATATCGGGGCGTCGGTATCAACAATCTTGAAAGAATTATCGACGGGATGCCTAGACACGGAAGAGTCTTGACATGGAGTTTGATTTCTTTGACAAGGGAAGTATGAATATCTGTCCAGGGGGGAGGATTGCCTTGTAACCTTTCAAATAAAGGTTTACAATGTTTTCGCAAATCCTTGTAGAAATCAGCAATATAATTCAGAGAACCAAGAAATCTTTGGAGCTGGGATTTCGGTGATGACATCGAGAATTTTTTCGCAAATTGAATTGCCCTGTCAATAGGACGAATCTGGCCTTTGGAGATATCAAATCCAAGAAATCTGATTTTATCTTGGAAGAGTTTTATCTTTTTGGCAGAAACAACAAGTCCGTTATATCGAATGGTTTCTAGAAACGATTTCAAATGTTTCCAGTGTTCATCGATGGACTTTGAGAAAACAAGAACATCATCAATGTAAACTATGGTAAAATGGCTGAATGGGTTGAAAATATCGTTCATGATATTCTGAAACTCACTTGGGGCATTTTTCAAACCAAAAGGCATAACATTCCACTCATAGTGACCAAAAGGGGTAGTAAAGGCCGTCTTGTACCTATCACTATCCTTAATCTGGACTTGCCAGAACCCTGACTTCAAATCAAACTTAGAGAAGACAACAGCGTCGTTCAGACGACTGACCAGATCTTTTCTATTGGGGATAGGATACCTAATCCACTCTAACACATCATTGAGGGGCTTATAGTTAATGACTAACCTAGGGGCACCTCGTTCTAATTCAGCATTTTTCATGACATAGAAAGCAGCACAAGACCAAGGAGACTTACTCTTTCGAATAATACCCTTAGCAAGCAAATCAGCAATTTCTTTTTGACAAAATTCTAAAGTTTCGGCATTCATTTGAATGGGCCTAGCTTTAGTAGGAATTTTGTTTTCAGAGAAATCTTTAACATAAGGCAAGGAAACAATATGCTTCTTTCGATGCCAGAAAGCATTAGGAAGATCAGAACAAACAGAATCAATAATCAAGGTATTGAAAGCAGAGATCTTTGATTGCAAAAGCTCGTCCGAGAGTTGTTCAGCAATTCTCTTATACCTTAATTCTTGTTTGAGGAAATTGAGTTGTTTATGCTTAGCAGAAACTAAATTTAAACAACCGTTATCAATTTCAGATCCAGAAGCAAAAGGGAATTTTACTTCAAATCCCATCTTAACAGTCGAGACACCAGTGTCGTCAATTGTTAAAGGGTAAAGCATGGCAATGAAAGGCAAGCCAAGAATGACCTTATCAGTCATGTTCTTGACCAAAACAGCAGGGATATGGAAACAAACATTGTTCTGACAAACATGAACATTGTTCAATTCATATTTGATATTCAATTTTTCTCCACTGGCTGAATGCAACCGTTCTGTGGATTTTTCAAAATATTTGCTGGGAATTAATCCTTCTTGGATACAATTCAAATCAGCACCAGAATCAATCAAAGCAATGACATCAAGAGTAAAATCAGGGGAAACAATGATATGTACTTTAGAATGCCATTTGGGAGGAACAACTTTGTTGATTAAATTGATAAAACAGGGTTTATCAAAAACAGGGGTAGGAAATTGCTTATTCCTTTTTAGATCAACCATTTCTTGCCTAAGGTTACGGATCTCATGTTTTAAATCTGAGACTGTAACTGCTTTGGATTTTTGTTTTGAAAATTTTTCCAAAGTATTTTCAGGCGGTGTTTTAGCATTGCTTTGTTCTTCAGATTTGGTTAGAACAGAACAAGTACTAATACATTTAAGGTTATCCTTTTTAGGAAAAGCAGGTTCAAAATCTTTCATAAGATTGACAGATCTACAAAAGATCTTTTGGAGACTAAGTTCCATTTCAATCTTACCAAAGTCTTGCTCAAGAACTCTGACGTTAGAATCAGTGGATTCTTGTGAGAAATTTTTTAAATTGGGGGAAAAACTCTTTTTGGTGACAAGTTCTTGTCCAGAAGAACTAGTACTACTATTTGAAAATTCAGAAAGGAATTTGTCAATTTTCTCAAGGTTTTCTCGAGAAGTCTTTTGATAAGAAAGTTTTGACAAATCCGAGAGAGAGGTAAGGGCGTTGTCAATTTGCTCAATGATTCTCCTATCGTTCGTGATAGGTTCCTTATCATGAGTTTTGAAAGGGGAACACTTAACAACCATGTTGTTGACATTCAGAAGAGTGTTTGTAGTGGGAGGATGGGAAGATCTGACAACAGATTTATCCTCTTTCACAAACTTCTGTTTGACAACATTCAAATCATTTTCGTCCGGAAAATGCTTTTGGAGAAAATCAAAGAACAAAATGTGAGTTTGGGACTCGATCATAGCTTCGGCCCATTGGACCTTGATACGATCTCGTTCCTTTTGGGAATACTTAGCACGGTAAGCATGCCTCAACTCACGATTTTCTTTTGAAGAAAAATCTTTGTTCAAAGCAGACCAATCAATCACAGAGAAGAAATCTCTGATCTCAGCAGTAATAACATTACACTGATGAGGAAAATCAGGGGGAATAGGAGCAACAAAATCTGAAGCAGAGGGAGAAAGAGATCCACGATCGTCATCCGTCAGGGGATGATTTTTCGTAGAATAAAAAGCAGATGAAACTTGGGAATCTGTAGAAATTCCTTTGAGCTTCAAACCAGGATTAACTGTGGGATGAAGATGAGGAGAATCGTTAAGTGATTCGTCGACATCTTTATCTCTACGACGGAGTCCTTCTGAGGTCGTTGAACCCGCAAAAGAATTCCTTCGTTCGTTAATCAACAGGGGACGTTCAATTCTGTTCGAATATCCCAAATCAGAGAAACTGATTTTAACAGATCCATCCATGTATTGTTGGATGTAATCAAGATTAGAGGCATCGTTAACTACTCGAGAAGGTTTTGAAACATTTTCCAAAGTCCACTCGTTGGGGAGTTCAATCTCATTACGAATCATTTTTGGAGTTTTGATATTAGCATTACGAGTAGAACTTTGAATCAACAGAGTCGATTCGCCAGTATTCTTAATCACAGCACGTGGATCAAGATTTGTTTTCATCAATTTATAATAAACACGATAGATGATAGCAACAGGATGGCTACCAACTTCCATGTTATAACCTGATGTGAGTATATTCAGCGTCAGTGCTTTCAGAATATGAACATCGGTTAAACTCAAAGTCATGTTTGGAAAAACATCAAAGTGGACAGGGCCACCAAACAAAGATGACTGAATCAAACTAATAATGCTTGTTTTAAAATCAAGAAAACGAGCATCACGCAAACAAAGCAAAACAGATGCATTAATACCTAGTCGAGTCAAAGCCTTGACCGCGACTTGGACAGAACCAACATGCAAAAATCTGTACTTCTTTGCAAGAGCATTGTTAACAAAACGCTTGCTGAACAAGGTAATAGTCTGATTATTACCCGAGACCGAAAGGTCCATTCAATGATTTTGATGAAATATTGAATCTTAAAAGAAGATTGAAACCAAGTAGTATTGTAGATATCCCTAGCGTCCAGCTTTGGGATGTTCCACTTACTAAAATCAGCATTATCATCAACCAAAATATTTTCATAGTTAACCACGTCCGGTGGCAAACTGGAATTAGAGCTAACAGAAGAATTAGATCTCCACATTATGACTCACAAACTAAACTCATAATCACTCACTGGGTGAAGTCTTAAAGGATCTCATCCTAGGTACTCACTCACTGGTAAACTTCCTAAGTGTGTCCTCACTAAGTATATGATCAGCACACGCAGACCCTTGGCCTAGCATGCAGGTTGCGCAGACCCTTGGCCTAGCCCTCAGCACCTACTTAATGCCCTCACACGCCTTACCCAGGCTTCAAACGGGACTTACAGGTTCGCAAACTGAGGTGACGGGGTGTCAACTTGAAACTGCACTGACGGGGTGGTAGCTACGATCAAAGTGACTAGGATCTCGACACCGAGAAAGGATAACAGGTAATGAACAAAGAGGAGGGGAGTAAGACTATGCACTCAGGGGGGGAGAAAGAGAGAAGATGTAAAATCAAGGCAGCAAAGAGATCGGAACTCTTACGGCTTTGATACCAACAAGGGGGAGGGTGGAAGCGCAGTATGCATATAGATGCAGGGGATGAGGGGAGGTGATGATAATAGATGCATAATCATAAAGAGTTAAAATCAAAGCAGTAGAACCGACCAATGAGGCGGTATGATTAACTATTATCATCACCTCCCCTCATCCCCTGCATCTATATGCATACTGCGCTTCCACCCTCCCCATTTAAGGACAGTTGGCTTTCTCAGAAGCCATACTACTTGGTCACTATGATATCCTCAAAAAAATGACAAATCTTTTTGAGGATGCTCAGGGATCCAATGGAAATGAGCAGGGAAGTAATTAAAAGCCAACTGTCCAGGAGTTCTGGAGAGATCAAGAGAAGAAAACAAGTATTGAGAAAATGGTAAAGTAACCCAAGGAAAGGATAAAACAATGGGATTGGGACTTGGTTCCGTCTGAGAACCGGGCTGGGGGATAGGTTCCGTTCGGGAATCCTTAAGAGGTAAAAAACTGTAAAATGCAGAAGAATCTGATTGAACAATCAGTGGAGATTTACCAACCACTGTTGAAGTATGGGTTACAGGTTCTCCAAGGAAGTCAAGGGGAATCTGATCAAGAGGGATGGATGGGCAAGGCTTGGAAACAGGATTAACCTTTTCCTTTCCCTTGTTGCTGGCCATTGTGGCACTGCAAGAATTCACGGGTAAGAAAATCAGGTATAGAATTGTTTGAGCCTTTGATGTATTCAATGTCAAAATCAAAAACACTCAAAATAGCTTGCCATCTGGCAAAAATCTGTTTTGATGCAATATTTTCAACATCTTTTTTCAAAATATATTTAGCAGATTTACAATCAATTCTTAAAAGAAATTTTTGATTGAGCAAATCATTGAAATTTGGTAATGCACAAAACAACAGAAAGAATTTCTTTCTTAATAGTACTGTAATTAATCTGCGCAGAATTCCAAGAACCAGAATGAAAACGAACAATTTGTTCAGAAGGTTCTGGATTGGATTCTGATGAAACAACTTGTTTCAGGATACCTCCAAATCCAATATCGGAGGCGTCAGTGTCAACAATCTTGAAAGAATTATCAGATGGGATGCCTAGACATGGGAGAGTCTTGACATGGAGTTTGATTTCTTTGACAAGAGAAGTATGAATATCTGTCCAGGGGGGAGGATTGCCTTGTAACCTTTCAAATAAAGGTTTACAATGTTTTCGCAAATCCTTGTAGAAATCAGCAATATAATTCAGAGAACCAAGAAATCTTTGAAGCTGAGATTTCTCAGTGATGACATCAGGAAATTTATCTGCAAATTGGATCGCCCTGTCAATAGGACGAATCTGGCCTTTAGAAATATCAAATCCAAGAAATCTAATCTTATCTTGGAAGAGTTTGATCTTTTTGGCAGAAACAACAAGCCCGTTATATCGAATGGTTTCTAGAAACGATTTCAAATGTTTCCAGTGTTCATCGATGGACTTTGAGAAAACAAGGACATCATCAATATAAACAATGGTGAAATGGCTGAATGGGTTAAAAATATCGTTCATGATATTTTGGAATTCACTCGGGGCATTTTTCAAACCAAAAGGCATGACATTCCACTCATAGTGACCAAAAGGGGTAGTAAAGGCCGTTTTGTACCTATCACTATCCTTAATCTGGACTTGCCTTAGCTCTGATACCAACAGGACCAATGGAAAGAAATCAGAAATAAAGCCAACTGTCCACCCTCAAAAAAATGACCCAAGTGAGTTTCAGAATATCATGAACGATATTTTCAACCCATTCAGCCATTTTACCATAGTTTACATTGATGATGTTCTTGTTTTCTCAAAGTCCATCGATGAACACTGGAAACATTTGAGGGGAGGTGATGATAATAGATGCATAATCATAAAGAGTTAAAATCAAAGCAGTAGAACCGACCAATAAGGCGGTATGACAATAAGATAGATAATCAAAATAAACAACTGAAATTAAAAACAGTTGATAAAAATCAGAAGCAGATAATCGTTATAGAAAATCTGATAAAAACCTTTACAGAAGTAAGTGTTCGGACTTACTGGAGTAATGGATAGAAGAGAAGAAGAAGAAGAATCGAAGGGAGAGCGAGAGAGTTTTGGTGAGAGCACTCAAAAACTTCTGCCTTACAATGGGGGAGGGGAGCCCGTTATATAGGCTGGAGAAAAAGCAAAACAGTAAATTACAATCATGAGCCGCGTTCATGCGGTCAAAAGTAAACAGGAAAAGTAAACAGTAAAGGCACGTCTGGCGCCAGTCTGAACAGTAAAAGCATCAATCTGGAATAGTGGCTGTCGGCACTGTAGTGTCGGCAGACAAATCTTGAACAGTGAGTGAACAGTGCCTCTGAACAGTGATACTGCGCGTGTCGTCCGGACATGAACAGTAAAAAGTGAACAGTAGCTTGGCACAGTAACTCCAAGTATAAATGAACAGTGATCCGTCCGGGATCAAGAAAACCAAATACTCTGAAACCAACCGTCCTGGGCTGGTGCAGGTGAACCAAATATTCTGAAAACCAACCGTCCTGGGCTGGTGTAGTCGAACTGAACTATTCTGGCCGTTATGGAGCCAGTCTTGGGAAAACCTGAGAAAACTAGCCATCTGAGAGGCTAGATAAAACTGAACCTGAAGGACCGTTAGTGGCTCTTTTCTGCATCAATCTTTGGCCGTCATGAAGCCATACTTTGGAAACCCAAATTATTCTTCATCATCAAGAGGACCAATGGAATCAAGATAGGACTGGATCCATTGCTTCTTTTTAGAACAATATTTGGGAACTGGAGGAGAAGGAGCAGAATATGGTATTATAGCATCATATCTGCTGGTCATAAGCTCAACCTTTTTAACAATGGGACCAATTTTTGGAGACATTGTCCAAGTCTTGCATTGAAACCATCTTCTTTCAATCCTTTCTTGATTTCTGGCATACTTCCATTTGAGAAACCAAGGAATTCTGAATTCTCTAGAAAAATAGAGCATAGGGGAAAAAATAGGGTTGTAATGGGCAATAAAACCCTTACAATCAACATGCGATTTGAAAAGGTGAAAAGCATAAACAAGGGGATCCGGGAGGACTTCAATTGTTAGGCCAAAATAATCCCACCAATGTTTGAACCAAGGGGGAAGAAGGCAATTGAAATCTTCAATAAAAGTAATGAACCAAAAGTGTTTGGATTCTGGATTCTGGTAGAGCATAAAGCGGAACCAGGCATTGACATAGTCATAGTAAGAAAATGGAATTGGGGAGTTAGAGGATGGAAGGAGTTGAGATGGGTGAGAACCCCAATCCTCAGCAGCAATGAACTTAACAATATAGGCAATAGTCCCAACAGCCGTTCTAGGGTTGTCTTTCTTGGGAATAGACCTAAACTTGATCGAATTGGTTTTGACCAATATATCAGTGAAAAATGGCAAATCTTTCAAAGGATGTTCAGGAATCCAATGAAAATGAGCAGGGAAATAATTGAAAGCCAACCGTCCGACGCTCAATTGCTTGAATATCCCAAATCGTAGAACTGATTTTAATGCATCCATCCATGTATTGTTGGATGTAATCAAGATTAGAGGCATCGTTAACTACTGAGAAGGTTTTGAAACATTTTCCAAAGTCCACTGGGGAGTTCAATCTCACCACCGAATCATTTTTGGAGTTTTGATATTAGCATTCTGAGTAGAACTTTGAATCAACAGAGTCGATTCGCAAGATTCTTAATCACAAAGACGGATCAAGATTTGTTTTCATCAATTTATAATAAACACGATAGATGATAGCAACAGATGGCTACTAACTTCCATGTTATAACCTCGATGTGAGTATATTCAACACAAGTGCTTTCATATGAACATCGGTTAAACTCAAAGTCATGTTTGAAACATCAAAGTGGACAGGCCACCAAACAAAGATGACTGAATCAAACTAATAATGCTTGTTTTAAAATCAAGAAAACGAGCATCACGCAAACAAAGCAAAACAGATGCATTAATACCTAGTCGAAGCCAAAGCTTGATCGACTTGACAGTAACCAACATGCAAAAATCAGATTTCTTGCAAGAGCATTGTTAACAAAACGCTTGCCTTAACAAGGTAATAGTCCGATTATTACCCGAGACCGAAAGGTCTGCTCAACGCTTTGACAGTAATATTGAATCTTAAAAGAAGATTGAAACCAAGTAGTATTGTAGATATCCCTAGGCCCACTTTGGGATGTTCCACTTACTAAAATCAGCATTATCATCAACCAAAATATTTTCATAGTTAACCACGTCCGTGGCAAACCGAATTAGAGCTAATGTAAGAATTAGATTCCACATTATGACTCACAAACTAAACTCATAATCACTCACGGGTGAAGTCTTAAAGGATCTCATCCTAGGTACTCACCACCGTAAACTTCCTAAGTGTGTCCTCACTAAGTATATGATCAGCACACGCACTTGGCCTAGCATGCAAGCTGCGCACTTTGGCCAGCCCTCAAGACTACTTAATGCCTCACACGCCTTACCTGTGCTTCAAACGGACTTACAAAGTTCGCAAACCGAGGTGACGGGTGTCAACTTGAAACTGCACCGACGGGGTGGTAGCTACGATCAAAGTGACTAGGATCTCGACACCGAGAAAGGATGTAATGAACAAAGAGAGGGGAGAAAGACTATGCACTGGGGGAGAAAGAGAGAAGATAAAATCAAGGCAGCAAAGAGATCGAACTCTACGGCTCATACTAACATGGGGAGGGTGGTACCAACAAGGAGGGTGAAAGCGCAGATGCATATAGATGCAGGGATGAGGGGAGGATGATAATAGATGCAATATAGGGAAATAAGCATTTAAATTAGAGCAAGAGAACCGAATGTCAAGGCGTATGACAATAAGATAGATAATCAAAATAAACAACCAAATTAAAACAGCTTGATAAACTCGCAAGGTGTTATCGTTATGGATAACTGATATAAACCTTTACAAGAGTAAGTGTTCGACTTCATCAAGTAATGGACCAAGAGAAGAAGAAGAAGAATTTAAGGAGGCTAGAGAGTTCAAGAATACCCAAAAACTTCGCTTACAATGGGGGAGGGAGCCCGTTATATAGGCTGGAGAAAAGAAAACAGAAATTACAATGATCATCCGCTCATGCGGTCAAAAGTAAACAAGAAAAGTAAATAGAAGGCACGCTCGCGCAATAACAAAGTGAAAGCATCAATCGAACAAGAGTCGCTTGCATCAGAGTGTCGGCAGAAATCTTAAATGAAGGAGTGAACAAGGTTTCAATGTTGATCCCGTCGTCCGGACATGAATAAAGAAAGTGAACAGTAGCTTGGCAAGAATCTGTCGATAAATGAACAGTGATCCGCCCGATCATGTGAACCAAATATTTCAAACCAACCGCCCTGGCCGTGCAGAACAACTATTCCGCCGCCCCGGAGCCGCCAGAAACTCGAGAAAATCCAGCCATCCGAGAGGCTAGATAAAACATAACTTGAAGGACCGTTATGCCCAAATCTTCACATTTCAGCCCCGGGTAGGGGTAGTAGTCCCGTGAGTCTTCAAAATAAGGAGGAACTCTGATGGGCCACCGATGGTTTGGACGCCTGCCTCGCCATCATCTAAAGTATCCAGGCAGCAAGTAAGGCTTCGATCATCTCTTTCTTCTGGAAGAATTCTTCTTGAAGAGCTTGAAGAAGCCGAATGGGAGGAAGTGGGGAACTCTCTTCTGTTTTGGGAAGAGAAAGCACTGGGGAATCAAGGTTGGACAGGTGCATTTTTAAAGGTGAAGATTTGGGAGCGTGAGCCATGTTTTTAACTCGAAGGACAATGGAATCAACTAGTGTGCACTTATCCCACCATTTGATATACCATCACTTTGAATCTTGTCTTCCGAGAGTTGGTATTGCCATCTCGTAATCCAAGGAATCTTAAAATTTTAAAAAATGAAGCATAGTAGGGAACTTGCTCCATAAGAATCAACCTTGTAATGACCTTTGAAAGTTTGAAAGGCATCAAGTTGGAGGGGAAGAATATCCGAGACAACCAAATTGGTTCCACCACTGGAGAACCAGAGAGGTAGGAGACCGTAGAATCTCTTTATCAAAACCGACAAACCAAGAATGTTCAAAATTGTGGTTTGGAAGTAGAAACTTAAAAAGCGCATCCACATAATCATAATAATTACAAGGGATGTTAAACCTGCTCAGGACTCGAATCGTGGGTGATTATCCCATTTTTTTCCAAAATAACTTTCTTGAAATAAACACTATGGTAAATCGTCTCAAGTTAATCTTATCACCAATGGTTTTGAAGAAAACAGAACTCTGTTGTTTGGTGGATAGCAGACAATAGGCCAAATTTTTTGAAGGATGCCTGTGATCCAATGAAAATTTGGGGAAAATAGGAGACGGCAATATCTCCGGGTAAGGGAAGTGGAAATCGATTTAACTCAACAAAGAACAAATTTTGTGAGGGAAGGGTCATGTATTTTGACGACGCCGTCGCATTTCTTGACCGGGTTTTGAAGGATCCGCAAAGGATCATAGGGGCAGAAGAGTGCTGAATAAGAAACCCGGGAACCGTGACAAAGGGAGAAATCTGTTCGTTGTGCCAATAAATGAAAAAGCAGAGAAACTATGGAAGACTCACTTGATAGCCAGAGCCTTGAAGTAATCTTTCTTTATCTTTTTGCTGGCCATGGTGGCATCGCAAATTTCAAAAGGAAAGAAATCGTAAATAAAGATACTAAAATCTTGAAATTTCGAAAATAATTTTAAAATTATTTTGATGCAAAGCAAAACAGATATAATAATGCGCCTGTGATGGTTGCAGAATGAATAGCAAAACACGATCACAATGGGGTGTTTAAACAAGATAAAGTTCTAATGGGAGAAGGGTACTCACCACTCTAACTCAAAACCTATTAATCAACCTATTAATGTCAACTTCAAACTTTGAAATAAATTGAACCGAACATTGTACCAAATTTGGTCAAGAGAAACACAATTTTCATCAAATAAATGGATAAAGCAAAGAAAGAAAAGGCATGCCAAGAATCACTTTTTCTTTCATATTTTGACAAGAACAGATTAGTATGAAAAAGGACATCTTGTTCGCAAATATGAACGTTATTGAGCTCATATTTGATATGCAACTTATTTCCACTAGCTGAATTTAATCTTGGAGTGGAAGGTTGAAATATTTGTGGGATAAAATCTTCTTGAATGCAATTCAAGTCGAACTTAATCAATTAAGGCAATAGCATCAAAAACATATTCATGTAAATACTGATATGAACTTTTGAATACCATTTGGGAGGAACAACTTTTGAAATCATACTAACAACCTTAACTCATCGAGAGAGATTATGGGTGGATTCAGCCTCATCATTATGCCTGAGATGTTAGTGTCTTCAGTATCAGCACTTTCGAAAACATTTGTTAAGATTTCAATGAGGAGCTGTTGTTGTAAATTGCTCTCGCCACAATTTGTAATTCAGCTGGAGGTGATGATAATAGATGCATAATCATAAAGAGTGAAAATCAAAGCAAAAGAGAACCGACCAATGAGGCGGTATGACAATAATATAATCAAAATAAACAATCAAATAAAAGCGCTTGATAAAACTCGTATGTGTTATCGTTATAGATAATCGATAAAACCTTTACGTAGAGTAAGTGTTCTGACTTCATCAAGTAATGGATAGAAGAGAAGAAGAAGAAGAATCAAGGGGAGAGCTAGAGAGTTTTTGGTGAGAGCACCCAAAAACTTCGCTTTACAATGGGGAGGGAGCCCGTATATAGGCTGGAGAAAAAGCAAAACAAGAATTACAATGATCATCCGCGCTCATGCGGTCAAAAGCAAATAGGGAAAAGTAAACAAGAAAGGCACGCCCGCGCCACCAATAAAGAAAGCATCAACTGGAATAAGAGTCGCCGGCATTGTAGTGTCGGCAGACAAGACTTGAACAAAGGAGTGAACAAAGGCTCAACAAAGTGATATCGCGCGTGTCGTCCGGACATGAACAAAAAAAGTGAATGTGAGCTTGGCACAAGAACTCCAAGTATAAATGAACAAAGATCCGTCCGATCAAGAAAACCAAATACTCAAACCAACCGTGAATCAAATATTCAAAACCAACCGCCCCGGCTGGTGTAGTCGAAAGTCAACTATTCTCGCCGCATGGAGCCGCCTTGGAAAACTCGAGAAAACTAGCCATCCGAGAGGCTAGATAAAACTCAACTTAAGGACCGTTAGGGGCCCTTTTCTCATCAATCTTTGGCCGCCATGAAGTCATTCGAGGAAACCCAAATTATTCTTCATCATCAAGAGGACCAATGGAATCAAGATAGGATTGGATCCATTGCTTCTTTTAGAACAATATTTGGGAACTGGAGGAGAAGGAGCAGAATATGGTATTATAGCATCATATCCGCTGGTCATAAGCTCAACCTTTTAACAATGGGACCAATTTTTGGAGACATTGTCCAAGTCTTGCATTGAAACCATCTTCTTTCAATCCTTTCTTGATTTCTCGCATACTTCCATTTGAGAAACCAAGGAATTTCAATTCTCTAGAGAAATAGAGCATAGGGGAAAAATAGGGTTGTAATGGGCAATAAACCCTTACAATCAACATGCGATTTGAAAAGGTGAAAAGCATAAACAAGTGGATCCGGAGGACTTCAATTGTTAGGCCAAAATAATCCCACCAATGTTTGAACCAAGGGGAAGAAGGCAATTGAAATCTTCAATAAAGGTAATGAACCAAAATGTTTAGATTCGTGGTTCGTAGAGCATAAAGCGGAACTGCATTGACATAGTCATAGTAAGAAAATGGAATTGGGGAGTTAGAGGATGGAAGGAGTTGAGATGGGTGAGAACCCCAATCTTCCAAAGAAATGAACTTGACAATATAGGCAATAGTCCCAACACTGCTCTAGGATTGTCTTTCTTGGGAATAGATCTAAACTTGATCGAATTGGTTTTGACCAATATATCGTTGAAAATGACAAATCTTTCAAAGGATGTTCAGAATCCAATGAAAATGAGCAGGGAAATAATTGAAAGCCAATCGTCCAGAGTCCTGAGAGATCTTGGGAAGAAAATAAATATTGAGAAAATGGTAAAGTAACCCAAGGAAGGATAAAACGATAGGATTAGAATTTGGTTCCGCCTCGAGAACTTGGTTGGGGATTGGTTCCGTCCGGAATCCTTAAGAGGAATGTAACCATGAAATGTCAAGAATCTGATTGAACAATAAGTGGAGATTTACCAAAATCGCCAAGAATGGGTTACTGTGTTCTCCAAGAAAATCAAGGGAATCATATCAAGTGGGATGGATGGACAAGGCTTCAAACAGATTAACCTTTTCCTTTCCCTTGTTGCTGGCCATTGTGGCACCGCAAGAATTCACGGTAAGAAAATCGTATGGAATTGTTTGAACCTTTGATGTATTCAATATCAAAATCAAAAACACTCAAAATAGCTTGCCATCCGCAAAAATCTGTTTTGATGCAATATTTTCAACATCTTTTTCAAAATATATTTAGCGATTTACAATCAATTCTTAAAAGAAATTTTTGATTGAGCAAATCGATCAAATTTGGTAATGCACAAAACAAATGTAAAGAATTTCTTTCTTAATAGTATCAGTAATTAATCTGCGCAGTAATTCCAAGAACCGTAATGAAAACGAACAATTTGTTCGTAGGGTTCGATTGGAATCGATGAAACAACTTGTTTCGTGATACCTCCAAATCCAATATCGAGGCGCCAAGATCAACAATCTTGAAAGAATTATCGACGGGATGCCTAGACACGGAAGAGTCTTGACATGGAGTTTGATTTCTTTGACAAGAGAAGTATGGATATCAGTCTAGGGGGGAGGATTGCCTTGTAACCTTTCAAATAAAGGTTTACAATGTTTTCGCAAATCCTTGTAGAAATCAGCAATATAATTCAGAGAACCAAGAAATCTTTGAAGCTGGGATTTCTCAGTGATGACATCAGAAATTTTTCTCGCAAATTGAATTGCCCTCACAATAGGACGAACCGCCTTTGAGATATCAAATCCAAGAAATCTGATTTTATCTTGGAAGAGTTTTATCTTTTGGCGTAAACAACAAGTCCGTTATATCGAATGGTTTCTAGAAACGATTTCAAATGTTTCCAGTGTTCATCGATGGACTTTGAGAAAACAAGAACATCATCAATGTAAACTATGGTAAAATGGCTGAATGGGTTGAAAATATCGTTCATGATATTCTGAAACTCACTTGGGGCATTTTTCAAACCAAAAGGCATAACATTCCACTCATAGTGACCAAAAGGGGTAGTAAAGGCCGCTTTGTACCTATCACTATCCTTAACTGACTTGCCGTAAACCCGACTTTAAATCAAACTTAGAGAAGACAACAAATGCTGCTCGCACGATCGACTAGATCTTTCCTATTGGGGATAGGATACCTAATCCACTCTAACACATCATTGAGGGGCTTATAGTTAATGACTAACCTAGGGGCACCTCGTTCTAACTCAGCATTTTTCATGACATAAAAAGCAAAGACAAGACCAAGGAGACTTACTCTTCGAATAATACCCTTAGCAAGCAAATCAGAATTTCTTTTGACAAAATTCTAAAGTTTCGGCATTCATTTGAATGGGCCTAGCTTTAGTAGGAATTTTGTTTTCAGAGAAATCTTTAACATAAGGCAAAGAAACAATATGCTTCTTTCGATGCCAAAAAGCATTAGGAAGATCAGAACAAACAGAATCAACAATCAAGGTATTGAAAGCAGAAATTTTTGATTGCAAAAGCTCGTCCGAGAGTTGTTCAGCAATTCTCTTATACCTTAATTCTTGTTTGAGGAAATTGAGTTGTTTATGCTTAGCAGAAACTAAATTTAAACAACCATCATCAATTTCAGATTCAGAAGCAAAAGGGAATTTGACTTCAAATCCCATCTTAACAGTCGAGACACCAGTGTCGTCAATTGTTAAAGGGTAAAGCATGGCAATGAAAGGCAAGCCAAGAATGACCTTATCAGTCATGTTCTTGACCAAAACAGCAGGGATATGGAAACAAACATTGTTCTGACAAACATGAACATTGTTCAATTCATATTTGATATTCAATTTTTCTCCACTGGCTGAATGCAACCGTTCTGTGGATTTTTCAAAATATTTGCTGGGAATTAATCCTTCTTGGATACAATTCAAATCAGCACCAGAATCAATCAAAGCAATGACATCAAGAGTAAAATCAGGGGAAACAATGATATGTACTTTAGAATGCCATTTGGGAGGAACAACTTTGTTGATTAAATTGATAAAACAGGGTTTATCAAAAACAGGGGTAGGAAATTGCTTATTCCTTTTTAGATCAACCATTTCTTGCCTAAGGTTACGGATCTCATGTTTTAAATCTGAGACTGTAACTGCTTTGGATTTTTGTTTTGAAAATTTTTCCAAAGTATTTTCAGGCGATGTTTTAGCATTGCTTTGTTCTTCAGATTTGGTTAGAACAGAACAAGTACTAATACATTTAAGGTTATCCTTTTTAGGAAAAGCAGGTTCAAAATCTTTCATAAGATTGACAGATCTACAAAAGATCTTTTGGAGACTAAGTTCCATTTCAATCTTACCAAAGTCTTGCTCAAGAACTCTGACGTTAGAATCAGTGGATTCTTGTGAGAAATTTTTTAAATTGGGGGAAAAATTCTTTTTGGTGACAAGTTCTTGTCCAGAAGAACTAGTACTACTATTTGAAAATTCAGAAAGGAATTTGTCAATTTTCTCAAGGTTTTCTCGAGAAGTCTTTTGATAAGAAAGTTTTGACAAATCCGAGAGAGAGGTAAGGGCGTTGTCAATTTGCTCAATGATTCTCCTATCGTTCGTGATAGAGTCCTTATCATAAGTTTTGAAAGGGGAACACTTGACAACCATGTTGTTGACATCCAGAAGAGTGTTTGTAATGGGAGGATGGGAAGATCTGACGACAGATTTATCCTCTTTAACAAACTTCTGTTTGACAACGTTCAAATCATTTTCGTCCGGAAAATGTTTTCGAAGAAAATCAAAGAACAAAATGTGAGTCCGGGACTCGATCATAGCTTCAGCCCATTGACCTTGATACGATCTCGCTCTTTGAGAATACTTAGCACGGTAAGCATGTCTCAACTCACGATTTTCTTTTGAAGAAAAATCTTTGTTCAAAGCAGACCAATCAATGACAGAAAAGAAATCTTTGATCTGAGCAGTGATAACATTACACTGATGAGGAAAATCAGGGGGAATAGGAGCAACAAAATCTGAAGCAGAGGGAGAAAGAGATCCACGATCGTCATCCGTCAGGGGATGATTTTTCGTAGAATAAAAAGCAGATGAAACTTGGGAATCAGTAGAAATTCCTTTGAGTTTCAAACCAGGATTAACTGTGGGATGAAGATGAGGAGAATCGTTAAGTGATTCGTCGACATCTTTATCTCTACGACGGAGTCCTTCTGAGGTTGTTGAACCCGCAAAAGAATTCCTTCGTTCGTTAATCATCAGGGGACGTTCAATTCTGTTTGAATATCCCAAATCAGAGAAACTGATTTTAACAGATCCATCCATGTATTGTTGGATGTAATCAAGATTAGAGGCATCGTTAACTACTCGAGAAGGTTTTGAAACATTTTCCAAAGTCCACTCGTTGGGGAGTTCAATCTCAGCCCACCGAATCATTTTTGGAGTTTTGATATTAGCATTCTGAGTAGAACTTTGAATCAACAGAGTCGATTCGCCAGTATTCTTAATCACAAAGACGTGGATCAAGATTTGTTTTCATCAATTTATAATAAACACGATAGATGATAGCAACAGATGGCTACCAACTTCCATGTTATAACTCGATGTGAGTATATTCACGCCAGTGCTTTCGTAATATGAACATCGGTTAAACTCAAAGTCATGTTTGAAAACATCAAAGTGGACAGGCCACCAAACAAAGATGATCGAATCAAACTAATAATGCTTGTTTTAAAATCAAGAAAACGAGCATCACGCAAACAAAGCAAAACAGATGCATTAATACCTAGTCGAGTCAAAGCCTTGACCGCGACTTGGACAGAACCAACATGCAAAAATCTGTATTTCTTTGCAAGAGCATTGTTAACAAAACGCTTGTTTAACAAGGTAATAGTCCGATTATTACCCGAGACCGAAAGGTCTGCTCAACGCTTTGACAGAATATTGAATCTTAAAAGAAGATTGAAACCAAGTAGTATTGTAGATATCCCTAGCGTCCAGCTTTGGGATGTTCCACTTACTAAAATCAGCATTATCATCAACCAAAATGTTTTCATAGTTAACCACGTCCGGTGGCAAACCGGAATTAGAGCTAACAGAAGAATTAGATCTCCACATTATGACATACAAACTAAACTCATAATCACTCACTGGGTGAAGTCTTTAAGGATCTCATCCTAGGTACTCACTCACTGGTAAACTTTCTAAGTGTGTCCTCACTAAGTATATGATCAGCACACGCAGACCCTTGGCCTAGCATGCAGGTTGCGCAGACCCTTGGCCTAGCCCTCAAGACCTACTTAATGCCCTCACACGCCTTACCCAGGCTTCAAACGGGACTTACAGGTTCGCAAACTGAGGTGACGGGGTGTCAACTTGAAACTGCACTGACGGGGTGGTAGCTACGATCAAAGTGACTAGGATCTCGACACCGAGAAAGGCTAACAGGTAATGAACAAAGAGGAGGGGAGAAAGACTATGCACTCAGGGGGGGAGCAAGAGAGAAGATGTAAAATCAAGGCAGCAAAGAGATCGAAACTCTTAGGGCTTTGATACCAAACGGGGGAGGGTGGAAGCGCAGTATGCATATAGATGCAGGGGATGAGGGGAGGTGATGATAATAGATGCAGAACATAGGAAAATAAGCAGTTAAATTAAAGCAGTAGAACCGACCAAGGTGGCGGTATGACAATGATATAATCAAAATAAACAACTGAAAATAAAAGAAGTTGATAAAAATCAGAAGCAGATAATCGTTATAGAAAATCTGATAAAAACCTTTACAGAAGTAAGTGTTCGGACTTACTGGAGTAATGGATAGAAGAGAAGAAGAAGAAGAATCTGAAGGGGAGAGCTAGGAGAGTTTTTGGTGAGAGCACTCAAAAACTTCGCTTTACAATGGGGAGGGGAGCCCGTTATATAGGCCGGAGAAAAAGCAAAACAAGAAATTACAATGATCATCCGCTCATGCGGTCAAAAGCAAATAGTAAAAGTAAATAAGAAAGGCACGCCCGCGCCACCAATAAAGGAAAGCATCAACTGGAACAAGAGTCGCCGGCATCAGAGTGTCGGCAGACAAATCTTGAACAAAGGAGTGAACAAAGGCTCAACAAAGATCTCGCGCGTGTCGTCCGGACATGAACAAGAAAAAAGTGAACAAGAGCTTGGCACAAGAACTCCACGTATAAATGAACAAAGTGATCCGCCCGGATCAATGTGAACCAAATATTCAAACCAACCGCCCCGGCTGGTGCAGTGAACCGAACTATTCTCGCCGCCCCGGAGCCGCTTTGGTGAAAACTCGAGAAAACTAGCCATCCGAGAGGCTAGATAAAACATAACTTGAAGGACCGTTATGGCCCAAATCTTCACATTTCTTCACCCCGGGTAGGGTAGTAGTCCCGTGAGTCTTCAAAATAAGGAGGAACTCGATGGGCTTTTCACCGATGGTTTGGACGCCTCGCCTTCGCCATCATCTAAAGTATCCAGTATAGCAAGTAAGGCTTCGATCATCTCTTTCTTCTTGGAAGAATTCTTCTTTGAAGAGCTTGAAGAAGCCGAATGGGAGGAAGTGGGGAACTCTCTTTCTTGTTTTGGGAAGAGAAAGCACTGGGGAATCAGAAGTTGGACAGTAAGGCACGCCTTTGGGGCGTGAAGAGCCTTGGGAGCATGAGCCATGTTTTTAATCAAGAAGGACAATGGAATCAACTAGTGTGCATTTATCCCACCATTTGATATACCAATGTCTTTGAATCTTGTCTTCCGAGAGTTGGTATTGCCATCTCAGAATCCAAGGAATCTTAAAATTTTTAACAAAATGAAGCATAGTAGGGAACTTTGCTCCATAAGAATCAACCTTGTAATGACCTTTGAAAATTTGAAAGGCATCAACAAGTTGGAGGGGAAGAATATCTGGGAGACAACCAAATTGGTTCCACCACCTGGAGAACCAGAGAGGTAGGAGACCGTAGAATTCTTTATCAAAACTGACAAACCAAGAATGTTCAAAATTCGTGGTTTGGTGAAGTAGAAACTTAAAAAAGGCATCCACATAATCATAATAATTACAAAGGGATGTTAAACCTGCTCAGTGACTCGAATCGTAAGGGTGATTACCCCATTCTTTTTCCAAAATAACTTTCTTGAAATAAACACTATGGTAAACTGTTCTCTGGGGGTTAATCTTATCACCAATGGTTTTGAAGAAAATGTAACTGCTTGTTTCAGATAGCAGAATAATAGGCCAAATTTTTGAAGGATGCTCGTGATCCAATGAAAATTTGGGGGAAAATAGGAGACGGCAATATCTCCGGGTAAGGGAAGTGGAAACCCGATTTAACTCAACAAAGAACAAATTTTGTGAGTAAGGAAGGGTCATGTATTTTGACGACGTCCGTCGCATTTGACTGGTTTTTGGGAAGGATCCGCAAAGGATCATAGGGGCAAAGAGTGCCGAATAAGAAACCCGGGAACCAGACAAAGGGAGTAAATGCTCATAAAGCAAATGATGAAAATGGTAATGGGGAAGCAAGAGGAACCATGGAAGACTCGACTTGATAGCCGAGCCTTGAAGTAACTTTCTTTATCTTTTTGCTGGCCATGGTGGCACCGCAAAATTTCAAAAGGAAAGAAATCGTAAATAAAGATATCAAAATCTTTGAAATTTCGCAAAATAATTTTAAAATTATTTTGATGCAAAGCAAAACAGATATAATAATATGCGCCATGTGATGGTTGCAGGAATGAATAGCAGGTAAAACACGACCATCAATGGGGGTGTTTAAACAAGATAAAGTCCTAATGGGAGAAGGGTACTCACCAGACTCTAATCCTGAAAACCTATTAATCAACCTATTAATGTCAACTTCAAACTTTGAAATAAATTGAAACTGAACATTAGTACCAAATTTGGCCGTAGAAACACAATTTTCATCAACAGAAAATGGATAAAGCAAAGAAAGAAAAGGCATGCCAAGAATCACTTTTTCTTTCATATTTTTGACAAGAACAGCATTAGTATGAAAAAGAACATCTTGTTCGCAAACATGAACGTTATTGAGCTCATATTTGATATGCAACTTATTTCCACTAGCAGAATTTAATCTTTGAGTGGAAGGTTGGAAATATTTATCAGATAAAATCTTCTTGAATGCAATTCAAGTCGTAACTAATCAATTAAAGCAATAGCATCAAAACATATTCATCGTAAATACGGATATGAACTTTTGAATACCATTTGGGAGGAACAACTTTGAAATCATACTAACAACCTTAACCTCATCGAGAGAGGTTTATGGGTGGATTCACCTCATCATCATGCTCGAAACCTTAGTGTCTTCATATCGAAGCACTTTCTCGAAAACATTTGTTAAGATTTAACAAAGAGGAGTTGTTGTTGTAAATCTGTTCTCGCCACACCTTGCAATTCAGCTTGCATTTTCACAATATCTTTCTTGATGTTACCGATCTCATGCCGCAATTCGAGACAAGAAGCACTTTGTTTTTCGGATTTGAAAACGCTTCAAAGTGTCTTCAAGAGAGATTTTGAAGTAGCTGGTTTTTCAAAATTTTTCAACATGAGTTTCTTAAGTTTTTAAGATACTCTTCTTTAACTCAGATCATCAATTTTTGAAATCGTGGTTAAAGCAAATCTTCTTGTTCTTCCGATTTGGACATCATTGAACAAGTTTTTGGGTTGCAGCAAGAACTCTGCACAGCTTCTCAAATTTATAACAATTTTCATAAATGTAAGAATCGTAATGATAATCGTAATCCGAGGAGGATGGGATATCATCATTCAAGAATAATCTAAAAATCATTGTTTTGGAAAATTCTCAAAATCTTTTGCTTTTCATCGCCCTTGATGTTTAAAGCATTGATCTCTTGTTTAATCTTTTGGGAGGTTTGGGGCACTTGTCAAGATAGTGTCCTTCTTCTCCACAATTGAAACATTTATTTTTGAAAATATTTTTCAAACTTAGAGCTTTTATCTGCTTAGAGGTTTAGAAAATTTAGGTTTGTTAAATTTTCTTGTCTTAGCTCATTGTAATATGGAGGGAAGATTTCACTAAATCTTTTTGGTTTTCTTCTTATGCTTCTTTGAAGGAGCAATAGGAGGCAAACCAAACTGTTCGCAGAAATTTCCCATTTCATACTTAGCTTTCTTGGCGTTTAAGTCATTGCCGGATCATTTTTTGATCGATACACATCTTAATGCCAAGTTTTTTCACCGTGGAGAATAAATCTCCATAGGTTAATCTTTCAAAATCAATGAGACCAAAGGTCCGTGATCGATCAATTCATCTTTAACCTTGTGAGCAAATAATGAAGGCAATCCATCGATAAACTTTTCTTTCCAATAAGGTTTTTGGCCATCGACTCATCATAACATCGGAAAGAAAAACATCTTGATACCATCTATAATCGCATATAGTAGGGCATCAAGATTGTTCAAATAATCGAAATACGAGAAGTAATGTTGGAAGGAGTTCCAACAAAATTCTTGATAATTGTATAAATCAAAGTGTTAACACCATCGTTCACCCATGCCAACGTCCTCATTGAAAATGGGTATACCTTCTTCATCACATTTTATCGCTTTCCGATCCGGTTTCTTCTCGCTCGTGAGATAATTATCCCACCAATTTCAAGTGTTCGTAAAAACCAAGAGCAAGTAAATCCACAATATCACCGCTTTTATCGTGGTTTGAGATGTAGGCATTAGCAACCATGGCCATGTGATTCATCTTGTTGAGCGCTTGCTCGATAAACCATCAATGTTCCATTCATACAACTTATCCGCAGAAACAGAAAATTGAGTTTGCAAAACCTTTCTCAAATTGTAAATCGAGGGGTAGGTTTTGATAAAAATTCTTTGTCCGTTGAAAGTTCTAGATCCGCAAAGATCCTTTGGAGTTTTGGCTCCATTTCAACCTTGCCAAAGTTTTGTTCAAGAACCTTAATGTCGTAATCAGGAATCACCAAGATTCGTAATCGATGAAAAGCTTTTTCCATGGCAAAGTTCTCACTGTAAGAACTGCACGAGTCGCTTTTAACTCGGCCGCTTCTGCAAGCAATTTGTTCACTTTCTCGTTGTTCTTCTGAGAAGTGGTTTTCAAACCAGAGATTTCTTTAAATCGTGAAGAGAAATCGTGGTTTTTCAATCTTTGGGGAACAGAGGAAAACTTTAAATCGAGGAAGAAGAGGGAATTTTTCTTCAATCCGATCTAGTTGTTGACCTATGATATGGATAGATTGGGAAATAAAATTGTTTTGCTCAATGATTCTTCTATCGCTCGTGATAGAGTCCTTATCATGAGTTTTGAAAGGGGAACACTTAACAACCATGTTGTTGACATCCGTAAGAGTGTTTGTAGTAGGAGGATGGGAAGATCCGACAACAGATTTATCCTCTTTAACAAACTGCTTGACAACGCTCAAATCATTTTCGTCCGAAAATGTTTTCAAGAAAATCAAAAACAAAATGTGAGTCCGGGACTCGATCATAGCTTCAGCCCATTGACCTTGATACGATCTCGCTCTTTGAGAATACTTAGCACGGTAAGCATGTCTCAACTCACGATTTTCTTTTGAAGAAAAATCTTTGTTCAAAGTGCATCAATCAATGACAGAAAAGAAATCTTTATCTCAGCAAAGAATAACATTACAATCGATGAGGAAAATCAGGGGAATAGGAGCAACAAAATCAAGCAGAGGGAGAAAGAGATCCACGATCGCCATCCGTCAGGGATGATTTTTCAGAGAATAAAAAGCGATGAAACTTGGGAATCGTGAGAAATTCCTTTGAGTTTCAAACCAGATTAATCGTGGGATGAAGATGAGGAGAATCGTTAAGGATTCGTCGACATCTTTATCTCTACGACGGAGTCCTTCCGAGGTTGTTGAACCCGCAAAAGAATTCCTTCGCTCGTTAATCATCGTGGACGCTCAATTGCTTGAATATCCCAAATCAGAAAAACTGATTTTAACAGATCCATCCATGTATTGTTGGATGTAATCAAGATTAGAGGCATCGTTAACTACTCGAGAAGGTTTTGAAACATTTTCCAAAGTCCACTCGTTGGGGAGTTCAATCTCAGCCCACCGAATCATTTTTGGAGTTTTGATATTAGCATTCTGAGTAGAACTTTGAATCAACAGAGTCGATTCGCCAGTATTCTTAATCACAGCACGTGGATCAAGATTTGTTTTCATCAATTTATAATAAACACGATAGATGATAGCAACAGGATGGCTACCAACTTCCATGTTATAACCTGATGTGAGTATATTCAACACAAGTGCTTTCTGTAATATGAACATCGGTTAAACTCAAAGTCATGTTTGGAAAAACATCAAAGTGGACAGGGCCACCAAACAAAGATGACTGAATCAAACTAATAATGCTTGTTTTAAAATCAAGAAAACGAGCATCACGCAAACAAAGCAAAACAGATGCATTAATACCTAGTCGAGTCAAAGCCTTGACCGCGACTTGGACAGAACCAACATGCAAAAATCTGTATTTCTTTGCAAGAGCATTGTTAACAAAACGCTTGCTGAACAAGGTAATAGTCTGATTATTACCCGAGACCGGAAAGGTCTGTTCAACAGTTTTGACAGAATATTGAATCTTAAAAGAAGATTGAAACCAAGTAGTATTGTAGATATCCCTAGCGTCCAGCTTTGGGATGTTCCACTTACTAAAATCAGCATTATCATCAACCAAAATATTTTCATAGTTAACCACGTCCGTGGCAAACCGAATTAGAGCTAATGTAAGAATTAGATCTCCACATTATGACATACAAACTAAACTCATAATCACTCACCGGGTGAAGTCTTAAAGGATCTCATCCTAGGTACTCACCACCGTAAACTTCCTAAGTGTGTCCTCACTAAGTATATGATCAGCACACGCAGCACTTGGCCTAGCATGCAGGCGCAGCACTTGGCCTAGCCCTCAAGACCTACTTAATGCCCTCACACGCCTTACCCAGCTTCAAACGGACTTACAGTGTTCGCAAACTGAGGTGACGGGGTGTCAACTTGAAACTGCACTGACGGGGTGGTAGCTACGATCAAAGTGACTAGGATCTCGACACCGAGAAAGGCTAACAGGTAATGAACAAAGAGGAGGGGAGAAAGACTATGCACTCAGGGGGGGAGCAAGAGAGAAGATGTAAAATCAAGGCAGCAAAGAGATCGAAACTCTTAGGCCTCGATACCAACACGGGGAGGGTGGTACCAGCAAGCAGGGTGATGCATATAGATGCAGGGGATGAGGGGAGGTGATGATAATAGATGCAGAACATAGGAAAATAAGCAGTTAAATTAAAGCAGTAGAACCGACCAAGGTGGCGGTATGACAATGATATAATCAAAATAAACAACTGAAAATAAAAGAAGTTGATAAAAATCAGAAGCAGATAATCGTTATAGAAAATCTGATAAAAACCTTTACAGAAGTAAGTGTTCGGACTTACTGGAGTAATGGATAGAAGAGAAGAAGAAGAAGAATCTGAAGGGGAGAGCTAGGAGAGTTTTTGGTGAGAGCACTCAAAAAACTTCTGCCTTACAATGGGGGAGGGGAGCCCGTTATATAGGCTGGAGAAAAAGCAAAACAGTAAATTACAATGATCATCCGCGTTCATGCGGTCAAAAGTAAACAAGAAAAGTAAATAAGAAAGGCACGCCTAGCGCCACCAACAAAGTGAAAGCATCAATCTGGAATGAGTCGCCGCATGCACCGTAAGTGTCGGCAGACAAATCTTGGAAAGCATCAAGGAGTGAACAAAGGTTCGGCAACAAATTGATCCCGCGCAACAAGTGTCGTCCGGACATGAACAAGAAAAGTGAACAGAGCTTGGCACAAGAATCTCTACGATAAATGAACAAAGATCCGTCCCGATCAATGTGAACCAAATATTCAAACCAACCGCCCTGGCCGGTGCAGTGAACCGAACTATTCTCGCCGCCCCGGAGCCGCTTTGGTGAAAACTCGAGAAAACTAGCCATCCGAGAGGCTAGATAAAACATAACTTGAAGGACCGTTATGGCCCAAATCTTCACATTTCTTCAGCCCCGGTAGGGGTAGTAGTCCCGTGAGTCTTCAAAATAAGGAGGAACTCGATGGGCTTTTCACCGATGGTTTGGACGCCTGCCTTCGCCATCATCTAAAGTATCCAGGCAGCAAGTAAGGCTTCGATCATCTCTTTCTTCTTGGAAGAATTCTTCTTTGAAGAGCTTGAAGAAGCCGAATGGGAGGAAGTGGGGAACTCTCTTCTTGTTTTGGGGAAGAGAAAGCACTGGGGAATCAAGAAGTTGGACAGGCAGGCACGCCTTTAAAGGTGAAGAGCCTTGGGAGCGTGAGCCATGTTTTTAACCGAAGGACAATGGAATCAACTAGTGTGCATTTATCCCACCATTTGATATACCAATGTCTTTGAATCTTGTCTTCCGAGAGTTGGTATTGCCATCTCAGAATCCAAGGAATCTTAAAATTTTTAACAAAATGAAGCATAGTAGGGAACTTTGCTCCATAAGAATCAACCTTGTAATGACCTTTGAAAGTTTGAAAGGCATCAACAAGTTGGAGGGGAAGAATATCCGAGACAACCAAATTGGTTCCACCACCTGGAGAACCAGAGAGGTAGGAGACCGTAGAACTCTTTATCAAAACTGACAAACCAAGAATGTTCAAAATTCGTGGTTTGGTGAAGTAGAAACTTAAAAAAGGCATCCACATAATCATAATAATTACAAGGGATGTTAAACCTGCTCAGTGACTCGAATCGTAAGGGTGATTACCCCATTCTTTTTCCAAAATAACTTTCTTGAAATAAACACTATGGTAAACTGTCAAGTTAATCTTATCACCAATGGTTTTGAAGAAAACAGTAACTCGCTTGTTTCAGATAGCAGACAATAGGCCAAATTTTTTGAAGGATGCTCAGTGATCCAATGAAAATTTGGGGAAAATAGAGACGGCAATATCTCCGGGTAAGGGAAGTGGAAACCCGATTTAACTCAACAAAGAACAAATTTTGTGAGTAAGGAAGGGTCATGTATTTTGACGACGTCCGGTCGCATTTGACTGGTTTTTGGGAAGGATCCGCAAAGGATCATAGGGGCAAAGAGTGCCGAATAAGAAACCCGGGAACCAGACAAAGGGAGTAAACTGTCGCTAAAGCAAATGATGAAAATGGTAATGGGGAAGCAAGAGGAACCATGGAAGACTCGACTTGATAGCCGTGAGCCTTGAAGTAACTTTCTTTATCTTTTTGCTGGCCATGGTGGCACCGCAAAATTTCAAAAGGAAAGAAATCGTAAATAAAGATATCAAAATCTTTGAAATTTCGCAAAATAATTTTAAAATTATTTTGATGCAAAGCAAAACAGATATAATAATATGCGCCATGTGATGGTTGCAGGAATGAATAGCAGGTAAAACACGACCATCAATGGGGGTGTTTAAACAAGATAAAGTCCTAATGGGAGAAGGGTACTCACCAGACTCTAATCCTGAAAACCTATTAATCAACCTATTAATGTCAACTTCAAACTTTGAAATAAATTGAAACTGAACATTAGTACCAAATTTGGCCGTAGAAACACAATTTTCATCAACAGAAAATGGATAAAGCAAAGAAAGAAAAGGCATGCCAAGAATCACTTTTTCTTTCATATTTTTGACAAGAACAAAGATTAGTATGAAAAAGAACATCTTGTTCGCAAACATGAACGTTATTGAGCTCATATTTGATATGCAACTTATTTCCACTAGCAGAATTTAATCTTTGAGTGGAAGGTTGGAAATATTTATTGGGGATAAAATCTTCTTGAATGCAATTCAAGTCGAACTGAATCAATTAAAGCAATAGCATCAAAACATATTCATCGTAAATACGGATATGAACTTTTGAATACCATTTGGGAGGAACAACTTTTGAAATCATACTAACAACCTTAACCTCATCGAGAGAGATTTATGGGTGGATTCAGCTCATCATTATGCTCAGAGATGTTAGTGTCTTCAAGCATTTGAAGCACTTTCTCGAAAACATTTGTTAAGATTTAACAAAGGAGTTGTTGTTGTAAATCTGCTCGCCACAAACTTGTAATTCAGCTTGCATTTTCACAATATCTTTCTTGATGTTACCGATCTCATGCCGCAATTCGAGACAAGAAGCACTTTGTTTTTCGGATTTGAAAACGCTTCAAAGTGTCTTCAAGAGAGATTTTGAAGTAGCTGGTTTTTCAAAATTTTTCAACATGAGTTTCTTAAGTTTTTAAGATACTCTTCTTTAACTCAGATCATCAATTTTGAAATCGTGGTTGTGCAAATCTTCTTGTTCTTCCGATTTGGACATCATTGAACAAGTTTTTGGGTTGCAGCAAGAACTCGCATAGCTTCTCAAATTTATAACAATTTTCATAAATGTAAGAATCGTAATGATAATCGTAATCCGAGGAGGATGGGATATCATCATTCAAGAATAATCAAAAATCATTGTTTTGGAAAATTTCAAAATCTTTTGCTTTTCATCGCCCTTGATGTT
Source organism: Corylus heterophylla (assembly GCA_016403345.1). NCBI lineage: Eukaryota > Viridiplantae > Streptophyta > Magnoliopsida > Fagales > Betulaceae > Corylus > Corylus heterophylla. Next base: position 2,896 of record JADOBO010000080.1, on the reverse strand, counting down.
TAAAGCATTGATCTCTTGTTTAATCTTTTGGGAGGTTTGGGGCACTTGTCAAGATAGTGTCCTTCTTCTCCACAATTGAAACATTTATTTTTTGAAAATATTTTTCAAACTTAGAGCTTTTATCTGCTTAGAGGTTTAGAAAATTTAGGTTTGTTAAATTTTCTTGTCTTAGCTCATTGTAATATGGAGGAAGATTTCACTAAATCTTTTTGGTTTTCTTCTTATGCTTCTTTGAAGGAGCAATAGGAGGCAAACCAAACTGTTCGCAGAAATTTCCCATTTCATACTTAGCTTTCTTGGCTTTTAAGTCATTGCCGGATCATTTTTTGATCGATACACATCTTAATGCCAAGTTTTTTCACGAAATCTTCATACCAACTTGGTCACTATGAAGATTTCATAGTGACCAAGTTTTTTCACCGATCTTTGCAATCAAAGATCTCTGCTTTCCATACCTTGATTGTTGATTCTGTCTGTTCTGATCTTCCTAATGCTTTTTGGCATCGGAAGAAACATATTGTTTCTTTGCCTTATGTTAAAGATTTCTCTGAAAACAAAATTCCTACTAAAGCTAGGCCCATTCAAATGAATGCTGAAACTTTAGAATTTTGTCAAAAAGAAATTGCTGATTTGCTTGCTAAGGGTATTATTCGAAAGAGTAAGTCTCCTTGGTCTTGTGCACACTCTTCTGGATGTCAACAACATGGTTGTTAAATGTTCCCCTTTCAAAACTCATGATAAGGATTCTATCACGAACGATAGAAGAATCATTGAGCAAAACAATTTTATTTCCCAATCTATCCATATCATAGGTCAACAGCTAGATCGGATTGAAGAAAAATTGCCCTCTTCTTCTTCTGATTTAAAAGTTTTCTCTGCTCTCCAAAGATTGAAAAACCACCGATTTCTCCCCCGATTTAAAGAAATCTCCTGGTTTGAAAACCACTTCTCGTAAGAACACCGAGAAAGTGAACAAATTGTTTGCGTAACCGACTTAGTTAAAAACGACTCGTGCGCATTTCGGGTCGAACTTTGCCATGGAAAAGCTTTTTCATCCGATTCAATCTTCACCTGATTCCACGATTCTCGACATTAAGGTTCTTGAACAAAACTTTGGCAAGGTTGAAATGGAGCCAAAACTCCAAAGGATCTTTGACGGATCTAGAACTTTCAACCGCATTAAAGAATTTTTATCCAAAACCTACCCTCCCGATTTACAATTTGAGGAAAGGTTTTGCAAACTCAATTTTCTGTTTCACGATAAGTTGTATGAATGGAACATTGATGGTTTATCCGAGCAAGAACCGCTCAACAAGATGAATCACATGGCCATGGTTGCTAATGCCTACATCTCAAACCACAAAGAAAAGCCGATCGATATTGTGGATTTATTTGCTACCGTTTTTCTGAACACTTCAAATTGGTGGGATAATTATCTCACCGAGGATGTAAGAAACCAGATCAGAAAGCAAAGAAATGTGATGAAGAAGGTATACCCATTTTCAATGAGGACGTTGGCATGGGTGAACTCGATGGTGTTAACACTTTGATTTATACAATTATCAAGAATTTTGTTGAACTCCTTCCAACATTACCTCTGTGATTTCTGATTATTTGAACAATCTTCGATGCCCTACTATGTCTGATTATAGATGGTATCAAGATGTTTTTCTTTCCCGTGTTATGATGAGGTCTGATAGCCAAAAACCTTATTGGAAAGAAAAGTTTATCGATGGATTGCCTTCATTATTTGCTCACAAGGTTAAAGATGAATTGATCAAGATTTTACACCGGTCTCATTGATTTTGAAAGATTAACCTATGGAGATTTATTCTCCACAGTGAAAAAACTTGGCATTAAGATGTGTATCGATCAAAAAATGATCCGACAGCAGCTTAAGAACGCCAAGAAAGCTAAGTATGAAATGGGAAATTTCTGCGAACAGTTTGGTTTGCCTCCTATTGCTCCTTCAAAGAAGCATAAGAAGAAAACCAAAAAAGATTTCGTGAAATCTTCCCCTCCATATTACAACAGAGCTAAGACAAGAAAATTTAACAAGATTTGTTTTCATCAATTTATAATAAACACGATAGATGATAGCAACAGGATGGCTACCAACTTCCATGTTATAACCTGATGTGAGTATATTCACAGTCATTTCTGTAATATGAACATCGGTTAAACTCAAAGTCATGTTTGGAAAAACATCAAAGTGGACAGGGCCACCAAACAAAGATGACTGAATCAAACTAATAATGCTTGTTTTAAAATCAAGAAAACGAGCATCACGCAAACAAAGCAAAACAGATGCATTAATACCTAGTCGAGTCAAAGCCTTGACCGCGATTTGACAGTAACTAACATGCAAAAATCTGTATTTCTTTGCAAGAGCATTGTTAACAAAACGCTTGTCAACAAGGTAATAGTCTCGATTATTACCCGAGACCGAAAGGTCTGCTCAACAGTTTTGACAGAATATTGAATCTTAAAAGAAGATTGAAACCAAGTAGTATTGTAGATATCCCTAGCGTCCAGCTTTGGGATGTTCCACTTACTAAAATCAGCATTATCATCAACCAAAATATTTTCATAGTTAACCACGTCCGTGGCAAACCGAATTAGAGCTAACGTAAGAATTAGATCTCCACATTATGACTCACAAACTAAACTCATAATCACTCACTGGGTGAAGTCTTAAAGGATCTCATCCTAGGTACTCACTCACTGGTAAACTTCCTAAGTGTGTCCTCACTAAGTATATGATCAGCACACGCAGACCCTTGGCCTAGCATGCAGTTGCGCAGCACTTTGGCCTAGCCTCAAGACCTACTTAATGCCTCACACGCCTTACCCAGCTTCAAACGGACTTACAGTGTTCGCAAACCGAGGTGACGGG
>JADOBO010000079.1:0-68313 GCA_016403345.1 Corylus heterophylla | reverse complement strand
CGAATGGCGCGACTACTTGGTGATCCACGGGCGTGGTGGCACGTGGAGAGTGCGTTGGGGGCGGACATAACCATTTGGAGGCGCGTCGAAGCTTGGATGGTTCAGATCTCTTTAGATTTGGACTTGGCGGCGTCTCATCTATCGTTTGGTGAGGAGCGTATGGCTTTGCCAAGGGGATGGCGGCACATGGAGGCGCGAGGACACACCGCAGATTTTCCACGGTGCTACATTCAAGGCTAGAATGATCTGAAATTGCGAGATCCACCAATCGGGTGAGACACCACTTTTTGTGGTTATTTGGCGAGAGGAGCCTTGGTGGCGGCATGTTTGGTGCGTGCAAGAACTAGCGGAGGTGCGTGGCTATGCATGAGAGGCCAATGGCGGAGGATCTTCCACAGATCTATAGATCTTTGCCTCACAAGCATGAATGCAGGATAAATTTTTCCGAGATGAGGTGTGTTGAAGGTGTAGAAGAGATTTTCGGTGGTGGGCGCTTGGTGGCGTGCGGATGACCGGAAAAGAGAGGTCGACGGAGGAGCGCCAAGAAAGCGTCAAAGAAGGTTATTGAAGGCCATAGAAAGTGGCTCGATACCATGTTAAATATATTGTGGAGAGTGTAACAAAGAGCGAGAAGAGAGAGAGCGGAAAGAAACAATATACTACATTGTATAATCTCTTTTATATAATATTGATATTACAAAGGCCTTTATATATACAGAGGTTATGAGTGATAAGCAATAAAAAATAAGCTAATTAAGATAGAGAATAAACCTAGACAATACTATAAAATATTCTAACATAGCCAACTGTACATCATAATTGTTCCCTTTAGATGAGAAGCCACTTCTCTTAACATTTGTCCAACTTTACCTAATCATATTTTCCAAACAAAATGTCAGTGTTTTTTTTTTTTTTTTTTTTTAAAGAAAAAGCCTTAAAATTTTAGTTACCAAAAGATGTCTTACAATCCCATCAATAAATCACATGAAAAAGTGAAGAGTAATTCTATAAAAAAAAAAAAAAAAAAAAAAAAAAATTGTGCCCTTAAGTCGTCTTTCCTTGTCAAATAACGCAAAGTACTGTGAGCTTTCTACTTTGGTTTTCTTTATTAATTTCTTCGTAAATTGTGGAGTGGAGTCGTCCACAATCGAATAAAGTGTGAGTTTTCTCTTCTGCTCTTTTTTTTTTTTTTTTTTGATTCCTCAGTCCTCACAAAGTCACTGATTGGAGTCCACCATTGTTAGCCACATTAATAAAAAAAAATAAAAAATAAAAAAAATAAAAAAAAAAGGGAAGAAAAAGTCACTATTCTTTATATATATTGTTTAATGATAATTTTAAAATATAAAATGATAGGAGAAGCATCGAGGAAAAAATGAATCATTTTCCTGTGAAATTATCCTTATTTGTCCCGAGGGCAACAATAATTAATTAAATAATTCTCTTTTCCTGCATCCAATGAGGATTAATCACGTAAACACAACCAACTCAAACATTTTTTAAATTATTATTTTTTCTAAAAAAATTGCTTATTGCTTTTTTTTCTTTTTCTTTTTTCTTTAACAATTTCTGTTTTCAGTTTTTGGTATTAATTATCTAAATCCCACTTATTAATCAGCATAGACGATCAAAACAAAAAGAAAAGAAAAAAAATCAACCACAACCAACTTGACAAGGACAAAGTACTGAGCATATACCATATTAACATAGTGAAAGCACTAAAAGCGATCCATTAAACATCATACATTAAAAAATTGAATAAAACATGAAAAAATCTCATTTTGGCAGAAAACTTTGGACAAGGAAACAAAGCCAAACTAAGGCCTCGTTTCTTTTGACGTAAAATGATTTCCAAGAAAATGATTTTCGCATTTTATGGTTTTTAGTGTGACGTAAAGTAATAGTCAACGGAAAACATTTTTCCTTTAATCGAAAATTCTTCTTTAATTTTAGAAAAGGGTTTATGATTTTCGACTTTGAGCATTTCATTTTCCGATGGAAACCATTTTTTGACTTTGAGTATCTCATTCTCAAATCGACATACCTTGTCAACACTCGCCCAGGACTTCGTCGGGACTTGACTCGGACCCACTTGGGACTTGACCGAGACTCCCTCGGGACCTACCTAGGACCTGCCCAGGACTTGACCACGACCTATTCGGGACATGACTAGGACCTACCTGGGACCTGTTCAGGAATTTACCGAGACCTGCCCGGGACTTGACCGGCACCCGCTCGAGACTTGATCGGGACATGACTAGGACCCGCCTGGGACCTGCTTGAGACTTGACCGGGACCCGCCTAGGACTTGACTAGGACATGTTCGGGACTTGACTGGGACCTGACCGGGACTGGACCGAGACTCGCCCCTGGACCTGCTCGGGACTTGACCTAGACTTGCCCGGGACCCGCCCGGGAATTGACCGGGACCTGTCTGGTACTTGATTAGGACCTACCCTGGTAGGTCGGGCGTCCGTCAAGTCTGGCGGATCGGGCTGGTATCGAGCAAGTCGATCAAGTCCCGGCAAGTCCCGGCGTCATAGTCAAGTCCTAAGCGAGTCCTGAATGGGTCCTGGACAAGTCCCTGACGGGTCCTGGACAAGTCCCGGTCAAGTCCCAGTCAAGTCTGAGAAGGTCCGGCGAGCCTCGAGCGGTCTCGGCGAGTCTGGTCGATCCGATCAATTCTTGGCGAGTCTCGGGCGGTCCGGTCATGTCTGGCGGGTCCGGTCATGTCCGGTCAAGTCTTGTACAAGTCTGGTCAAGTCTGAGCTGGTCCTGTCAAGTCCCGGACGAGTCTCGGCGGAGTGCGGTCAAGTCGGCGAGGTCCCAAGACTGCTGTAAATTTAGAGTTTAATATGATTTAATGAATATATATATTAAAAATGAGAAACTTGAGTTTTCCTCCCGAACTTCCACCAATTTGACAAATCCTATAAACTTTCAAATCTCTTACTTTAGACCCTAAACTTTGATTTGCTTTCATTTTGGATCCTTCTATTAGTTTTCAACGTTAAACTCAAGCGGTTTGTATTTTTATGCCCATTATGTCGTTTTGGGCATTAAAATTATAGATTTTTTTCTTAAAAAGAAAAAGAAAAAGCAAAATATATATATATATATATAAAAAAAAAAAAAAAAAAAAAAAAAAAAAGTGTCGGTTTGGCTCAGCCACCCCCTTGGCCAAAAGGGGGTGGCCAGACCATCCCATGGTCTAGGGGTGGTTTAGACCACCCCTAAAAGGCCAAAAAGAAGAAATAGCTCAGACCACTCCCAAGGGTTTGGGGGTGGTTCGGCCACCCCCTATGGCCGGTATGAGGGTGGTTCGACCAACCCCTAAGGCTGGTATGGGGGTGACCGAACCACCCCAAGCCCTTGGGGGTGGTCCTGCCACCCCCTATGGCCCAAAACCCCATTTTCGCCATTTCTTCTTTTTGGCCTTTTGGGGGTGGCCAGACCACCCCGTTGGCCATGGGGCTGGTTTGACCAACCCCAGACCAGCCATGGGGGTGGCGAGGGCCTGGAATATTCACAAAATATATAACTTTTATATGGTATCAGAGCCATAAACAAGCGACCCACGTCGTTCCTTGCTGCTGATCCATTTTCTTTTTCATTGAAACCTTTTCTCAAACACCTTACAGCAATTTCGAAATGGCCTCCTCATCCACCACAGCCAACCCAACCACGCCCGATCTCACCCCAAATTGAACCACACCCAATATCACCTAAACACTGCAACCCATTCCCATCACCCAACTCTCAAGCTTTGCCCAATCCATTACCAAACTCAACAAAGAAAATTATATGAGCTGGCGTGGCCTTGTAGAGCCCTTCCTCAAAGGTCATGACCTATATGGTTTCCTTGATGGCACCAAAACCCCACCAAGCCCACAAACCTCCACCTCTCCAAACGGCACACCCATTGTCTCCACCGATCCAAACACTCTATGTGGGCTTTGCCAGGATCAATTGATCCTCAGTATGCTCATGTCATCCATATCTGATGACATGCTGCCTCAAGTCCTTGGTTGCAAAACTGCCCAAGAATTGTGGAAACGCTTGATCAGACTTTTACATTCGAGTCACAAGCCCGCACATTGAACCTTCGTCTTCAACTCACCATGGCCAAGAAGGGAAACCTAAGTGTTTCCGACCATTTCTACAAAATCAAACAAATTGTCGCAACTCTTGCCGCAGCCGGCCATCCAGTCAATGACTCTGAATTCATAGCCTCTCTGCTCGGCGGTCTGGGTCCTGAATACGACCCCTTTGTGACCTCAGTCACCACGTGTGTAGAGCCCCTCTCCATGGATACTCTGTTTGAGCATCTTCTTGCCCATGAAGCTCGGCTTGCTCAGCACCATCAAACTGACTCCCTATTCCCAACAACCAACATCGCCGCTCAGAGCTCCAATCCTCACCGTGGCTGTGACAATCATAGACGTTTCCCACACTCCTCCGGCGTTCCGTTCAAGGGGGCGTGCACATCTGCTCCAAGCTTCAACTTCTAGAAGTCAAGGAGGAATGGGTCACTCCTCCAATTATCATCCCTCCATGGGCCCACCCAGATCCAGCCCACATGTGGGCTTTAGACCCACATGCCAAGTTTATGGAAAAATGGGTCATTCAACCCTAAATTGCTACCACCGTTTTGATCAAGCCTACCAGGCTACTGGCCCAAATTTGACAGCATACATAGTTGCATCATCCTCCTCTGGGGACCTAAATTGGTATTCGGATACTGGTGCCACCCACCATGTCACCTCCGATCTCAACAACCTAAGCCTTCACTTGGAAACATATAATGGACCCGATGAGATCCAAGTGGGCAATAGTACCCGTTTGGCCATCAATTTATTTTACGTCATGTTTTGCATGTTCCTAAAATTACAAAGAATTTACTTTTTGTTCAAAAAATTTCTGCTAATAATAATGTTTCTATGGAATTTCACCCTTCTTATTTTTTTGTTAAGGATCACATATCCGGGAAAGTACTACATCACGGTCCGAGTAGAAATGGCCTATATCATTGGTTCCCTCCTTCAGCTACACCACCACGTGTCTTCCTCAGTGAACGTACCACCTTTGTGAACTGGCACGTCTGCCTTGGACATCCTGCTGATCGCATAGTCCGCCATGTCGTCTATAATTTTAATCTTTCTATTACATCCAATAAGAAGCCCATTGTTTGCGCTGCATGTCAGTGCAGCGAAAGTCATCAGCTTCCATTTTCTTTATCTGAAAATAAATCAAGTGTCCCACTTAAATCAGTGTTTTTTGATGTTTGGGGACCTTCCCCTCTTTTATCCAATAATGGTGCACGCTATTATGTGATATTTGTCAATCATTTTAGTAAATTTACTTGGTTTTACCCAATTACCTGCAAATCTGATGTTTTCTCTATTTTTCGCAAATTTCAGGCTTATGTCGAATGCCTTTTTGATCGTAAATTCAAATCCATCCAAACGGATGGTGGTGGTGAATTTCAAAAATTACGTCACCTCTTTGCCTCTCATGGCATTCATCATCGGATTACATGCCCACATACTCACCAACAAAATGGGTCTGTGGGACGTAAACACCAACAAATTGTAGAAATGGGCCTCACACTTCTGGCCCATTGCTCAGCTCACTTAATTATTGGGCCGAGGCTTTTCAAACAGCATGTTACCTTATTAATCGACTCCTTACACCCGTCTTTAACAATACATCTCCCTTTCAAAAATTGTTCAACCTTCGGCCTAGTTACAACTTTATGCAAGTGTTTGGTTGTGCTTGTTGGCCTCATCTTCGGCCCTATAACAAGCATAAACTTGATTTTCGCTCCGACACATGCATCTTTATTGGCTATAGTCTCTCTCATCGTGGCTACCAATGCCTCCACCCACCAACTGGACACATTTATATTTCTATAGCGTTATCTTTGTGAATCATCTTTTCCCTTCACTTCCATCTCCCCTCCCCCACACACGTCTCCTCCTCCCTCACACACCACTATCTATCCTCCCCTCCTTCCACACACCCCCATCAGCACATGTCACACACTCTCTCCAAATCGCAAAGATCCAACCTCATTGCCTATCATCCCACCTACGCCTCCCACTCCTCCAGCATAGAATCCTACTAACACCACTTCTTCTCCCTTGCAGGTTTTACCCAATCATTCGGATGCCCCACCTGTGTTGCCTCCCCCTCAACATAGCATGCAGACTCACTCGAAGAACAATATCTTCAAACCGAAGACTCTTCCCGACGGCCTCATCTGCTACCCGCTCCCTAAAGCTCTCATTGCCACCACTGGCTCAGATGACATTGAACCTACCTCCTATACTATTGCCTCCAAGCACCCAGCCAGGCGTGATGCCATGAATATTGAGTTTGATGCCCTCCTCAGCAACAGCAGTTGGACTCTCGTTCCTCAAACTTCCGACATGAACATTGTTGGCTGCAAGTGGGTCTTCCGTCTCAAATGCAAAGCTGATGGCTCTATTGATCGTCACAAAGCACGCCTCGTTGCCAAGGGTTTTCACCAACAACCCAGCATTGACTTTGGCGAGACCTATAGTCCAACTGTCAAACCCACCACCATTCGCTTCGTACTCTCCCTTGCCATATCTTCTGGCTGGCCCATCCGTCAAATTGATGTTCACAATGCCTTCTTACATGGTTGGCTCTCCGAGGATGTGTACATGGCCCAACCTCCTGGCTTCATCCACCCTCAATTTCCTCATCATGTCTGCAAGCTCCACAAAGCACTCTACGGCTTTAAACAAGCCCCTCGTGCTTGGTACTCCCGTCTCAGCGATCGTCTTTTGGAGCTTGGATTCGTTGGCTCCCACTTCGACTCTTCCCTATTCATCCGTCGCACCCCTCCGGAGATCACTTATGTCCTCATCTATGTCGATGACATCCTCATCACCAGCTCCCTTCCTCAAGGGACGGACTCACTCTTGCAGTCCCTTCGAGATGATTTTGCCATCAAGGACCTTGGACCTCTCAACTACTTTCTTGGCATGGAAGCCATCTCCATCTCCGATGGAATTATTTTACCTCAACAACGCTACATCCTTGAACTTCTCCGCAAGAGCAACATGTTCGAGGTCAAGCCTGTCAAGACTCTTATGTCCATAGCCCACACCCTCACCCTACTATCTGGAGATACACTCATTGATCCGTCTCCCTACCGCAGCCTTGTTGGTGCCCTCCAATATTTGTCTTTAACTCAACTCGACATATCATTTGGCCGTTAACAAAGTTTCTCAATTCATGCATTAGCCAACCTCCCTTCACCTGTAGGCTATCAAGCACATCCTACGGTATCTTAAATCCACCATCTCCTATGGCTTGCTCCTTCGTCGCTCTCCATCTCACACCCTCCAAGCCTATTCAGATGCCGACTGGGCTAGCTGCCTCGATGATCGCAAATCCACCGGCGGTTTTTGTATCTTTCTTGGCCCTAATCTTATTTCTTGGTCCTCTCAAAACAACTCACGATCGCGCTCCAACCAAAGAATCGAATATCACGCTCTTGCTACCACTGCAACTGAACTCCTTTGGCTTCAATTTTTGCTCCGCGATCTTGGTATCTTTCTCGCTTGACTCCCACCCTTTGGTGTGACAACATTGGTGCCACATACCTCTCTGCCAATCCAGCCTTTCATGCTCGTACCAAGCATATTGAAATTGACTTTCATTTTGTTCGTGATAAAGTTGCAGCTAAAACACTAGCGATTCGCTTCATCTCAAGCAAAGATAACTTAGCGACATCTTTACTAAACCCACACATCCTCTCCTTTTTTCCCTCATGTGCACCAAGCTCAACATAGTATGCCACTTGTCTCGCTTGAGGAGTAATAGAGAACAGACCCATATGAAAATAAATCCCACACACAGCCACACATCAAGCAACGGCTACTACACACAAGGAAACCAAAATCAAATCAAAACAAGCAGCAGACAGATCATTCTAGAAAAGAAAACTCTCATTCACTGTGTATTCCCTTGCCTATTTTGTAACCTCAAATATTATGTATATATACCCAATCGTAACAATGAAATAAACAGGCTGAAATATTCACAAAATATATAACTTCTATACTACTTATGACACATAGCGCGGATTATAGGTGATTTACTAGAAAACGCAATCCCTTGATATACTAATCATGAAAGAAACTACCTTTCGCATAATTTAGAACTCGCAGTTGTAGAAAAAAAAAGTTCATGTTTAAGGATGATTTGAAATCTAATATATATCACTTTTGGGGTATAGATATAAAATGATATTTTTAGAGATATAAATTGCAGAACTTTGATGCTTATTACTTTTTTTCAGATTTATAGCATGATATGATTGATAAATTAACTAAGCATCATACTAATAGGTCTTGTGCTTATAAAATAGAGGATTTTCCTACATTTTTTATTTCTCATCTTGGGATCAACTTTAGAATTAAGAGATTGAATATTGAGGTTTTTAATATATCGAATTAACTTTGGAGAATTAGATCAAAATCTATACTTGAGAATTAATAGTTGGGCGCTACATTAAAATCTGAGTCGCTCAATTGGAAGTTAGATGATAATTTATCGGCTTTAATTTCCATCATGAAATTTCAATTAGGTGGGTAGGATGTAGCACCATAGATTTTAAAACCATTATTTTAGAGATATTAATTTGATGATAAGATAATTGGGTGATTTAAGAAATGAAGTAATTTAATTAAACAGAATAGATACCCAAAGAATTTATTTAGATCAAACTAATAATAGGTAATTAAGTTAAAATAATAATATATGGGTTAGTAGTATTAATTAAATATTGTGGGTTGAGTGTAAAAATGAGTTTGTGGATTTTGTCAATAGAGGAATTAAAATAATAAATATGTGGATTAGTTGTATTAATTAAATATTGTGGGTGGAGTGTGAATGAGTTTGTGGATTTTGTCGGTCGACGAATAAGTAAAATTGTTAGATAATGTTTTAATAAATCAGCAAAGTTATGGTGGGGGGTCAGATTTGTGGAAATATTACACCAGAAACAAGAAATGTCAATAATAAGTGTGTGGTAGGTGAATTAGTGTGGTTATGTTAACTGTAATGCATAAATAATTGGTTTTATAGATTAAGTTAAGAAAAAATCGTTTATTTAGAACAATTAAATGGTAGTTAATTGGCTGGGACTACGCCTAATGAAGCGGAGGTCACTAGTTCGAATCCTCATCTACCCTCTTGTGTGGACATGTAAAAAAAAAAAAAAAAAAAAAAAGTAGTTAATTGAATGATATGAAGTAGGTGAAGAAGACCTTGCGGGAGTAGATAGATTAGATACGATTTTAAAATATATTAAAGTGGGGCTAGAATGAAGAATAAAAATACCCCATCCCCATTAATCAACGCATGCTTCTTTTTCTCCATTTATTATTCCCTTCTCCTTCCTTCTCTCTCATTGGCTTTATCCTTATTTCCCGTTCCTTACTCTTTCCTTCCACTTTTCATTTCTTTATTTTTTTTCATGGCGATTCCTTTAATTTTAGCCTCCCTATTAGGGTCAGCCTTATATATTCCAGCCTAAGTTAAAATATGGGTTAAGTATATTTTTAGTACCTCAGTTTGTACTTTTTTATTTTTTCCTCCTTAGATTTTCAAAACAGTCAAACCTCACCTATGGAAAAATACAAAATTTATACCTTGTTAGTTTCTATCGGTCCAAATTAATGGAATTCCATGTCATCGCCCTGTAAATGAGCTGTAAGGCCAATATTTGTCACTGGTTCTAGGTTGGCACATGTAATTGGCCACATCATCTAACCGGATTCCTCCTAAACCCTAGCCACATCATCTAAACCCGAATCGAGCTCGGGTTTAGAGAATGAGGAATCCGATTAGATGATGTGGCCAGTTACTTGTGCCAACTTGGAACCATGGGCAAATATCAGCCTTACAACTCATTTACATGGTTATGACGTGAAATTCCATTAATTGGGACTGATGAAAACTAACGAGGTATTAATTTTGTATTTTCTCATAAGTGAGTACAGATTTGACTGTTTTAGAAACCTCGTGAGAAAAAATAAAAAGTGCAAACAAATACTGAAAAAACTTAACCCTTAAAATATATCATCACCATCTTTTTCAAAAGCGTCACAAAATGCAACTAAGAACCATAGCTCAAGGATGATTTGGCGTAAGAACCATTACATTGGGTTTACAGCCAACAAGTGGCACTTCAGGTATTAGCAAAAACAAAATTGGCTGCACACCTCTCGTGATCTTAAACAAGATTTTGGCTTATATATAGTTGTGGTTGAATTGAACTATTAAACTTGCATATTAATGTGAAATCAATATTTACTTTCAATTTCTGAAATGACACATCCATATATGAATTTCAGTCACAAACACAAATGCTAAGCAAGATCAAAGCTTTAAGCTTGAAACAAAATATATATGAATTAGGTGCCCTGAACAAATAGCCATGTTTTGTTCCTAAGAACATAAACTGAAACTGAGAAAATACTGTGAATAAATCATAAGCTTCATGGCATATTGGTATAAAAATAGTCTCAAACTTTTAACTTCAAAATAAGTGTGTTAACATATTTACTACTGAAGAAGCTGTAATTACTCTTGGGGTGTTGGAGGAGACGTCATAAGGAAATTTGTGTTAAGGACTTGTCTTGGAGATTGTTTCAGAAGCTTATATTGGTGACTTGAAAGCTGACAGAGGACTAATCAATGGAGACAAAGTTGAAACATCCTCTGAAGAAGATGGGAAAAAACATGACCAAACAGTTGCTGCTCAAGCTGACAGACCTGCAATTTATGTTTGTTTTTATCAAAAGTACGTAACTATCACATACTCCATTCAAAACCACAAAGCCATTCCCCTTTTCTCTTGTTCATCAAATAACAGAGGAAGGCATATAAATATAAATGGATTTCCACTCCAGTATAAGATATTATCTCATCAAGGGACATAAGGTATCATTCAGAGTATAAGAATAAATCTAAAATCACCCCCATAATGATAAGATACCCAAATATTCTACATTAATTTCACACAACCGTAGTATCATGTAGAATATTCTATACACCAAACCGGGTAAGAACCTTGTCGTCGACACTTGTCGTTGAGAATATATATTTCAAATATTGTAATTTGTCACCTAGTACTTTTTCACCACTTCCTGTGTGCGAAAAAACATCCTGTCTTAATATTAGGGACGACATATCAGCATCGACAACAATTTGTGCAAGGTCGGAACTAGTTTTTTAGTTTTGGGGTGTAAAAAACTATAACAAGGAAAAAATTGACGGGTTAAAAAAATATTTTTAAGAGTATATGTTAAACAAAAAAAAAAAAAAATAGGAGATTTTTAAAATTTTAGGAGGCTCTTTCACCTGGGTCCCCTGAATTTGTGGTCACTAATAAGTGATTATTAGAGATGACTTTTGGGCTGGGGCTGATAATATGGTCACTAAAAACACTCTTTCTTGTAGCTAGTGATGATGTAACCGTTCACATGCATTCAAGTATATGAATCCCACCTGCTGCCGAATGACATTTTTCTCATAAATGAGAAAGAAAAGCAAAATAAGGTTTTTAATTACCAATTTTGTTCATTTGCAAAAATTCACCAGACTTGTCAACTTAATGCATGGTTGCAATGCGAAGAAGTTTCGAATTGGCTCCACATCTTAAATCCATGTATGTCACTGCTTCAATTGTTTCTGCATCATGCGCGCGCATGCACACACACACACACATATATATATATATAGCTCTCAGTGGGTATGTGTTACTATAGTCACACTAAAGTAGAATAGCCACAATTGGTCTCTTAGCCTACCCTTTTAACTCGAATATATATAGCATTTTGCAGGGGACTTAAATGGTGGGAACGCATGCGCGTCCTCAAGTCCAATTAAGCCATAGCGACCTAGTCCTCGATGTAGGATGATATTTACCTATATTTTCGATAAAAACGAAAATAGAAAAATATGAAAAATAATATTTGAGCAGCTGCTTGATCATAATTTTACCAGTTCTTAAACAATGAAAGCTTATAAAAGGAAATATTGTCACAATTCCACACTGATTGTTAATTTTATATTAAGATTTTATTTTATTTATTTTCGATAGTTAATGGGCTACGGTAACCGTAGATGCATAATCAATCGCTTACATGATGAAGCTCATCAGTTGGGGTCATTTGACTCATTTGAGGTCTCTGTTTAACTTTGAATCTTTATGGCAAAGAAATAGAAGCAGTGGCCGCTTTGGCTTTTGCTAGAATCACAAGCCACGGGACCTGATTGAGAAATTGCCATTGTTGCCAAAGCCTGCAAAACACACATAATTTTGAAAACTTTTTGAATTATTTGGTGCCAATGAATCTCAAACTTCTTGAAAATTACAAGAACTGTTGGACGAAAGATTGACAAATTTGAAAGGGATATTTACTCAACAAACATATCAGAGTACTGCTGTTTGCAGTCCTCAACAAGTTGAGCTCCTGCATATAAACTGTTTGCACGTACTTAAAACATCACGTTTGCAGAATAGTTGCTTCACCTTCTCTTCATTCCAACAAGAAGCAACTGTCATGTACTCTCAAAAAATATCATTACCAACTTGGCTTGGTTCCTCTTTGAAAATATAAACACGAAGTCCAAACACATTTAGAAAAGGGGGTTGAATAGGTGTTTACCAATTTATGCAGAATTTAAAATAATAAACCACACCAAATATAAACAAAGAAATAAATCAATCAACACAATTAATTTGATGTGAAGTGGAAACTTTTGAAGAACCCTCCAAAAGTAAAACCATTCCAAAGCAGTCAACCTAAAAATCAATCCACCATAAAAAAAAAATAGTTACAAGAAGTTCACTTTTACAAAACTTTTGAAGTTGATACTCTCTTGCTTTAGATAAGCAACCCACTAATCTAACTACAATAGTAGCTCCTCAGAACATTTGCAAATTTCTTCTACTTGATCTTTTATATATCTGAACTCTAATAGGCTTCATGAGATATATGGACTTGTGTGATGCACAACTTTACTCTAGAAGACAGAAAATAGCATGGCTATAAACACAATTTCTAACCACTCCTAGCACAAGGTTCTATGACCTAAAGTCGTTACAAATAACTTTCAAGAAATCTCTTTAAATAGACTTGAGAAACTTGAGCAGCAAGAAAGAGATCTGAATCCAGAATATTATGGAAGTCGGGATTCTGTTGAATGGGTAATTGGTCCTTCGAATGGTATTAGGTTAAACCTTAAGAACAAGGTTTCCTTCGAGTGGCTTGTTTGAATGGTCTTTGGAATGAGGTACTCGGGTTTTCATCCGTTCGAGCGGATATTGGAGCGATGAATAGAACGAAGCATTTGAATGCTACTTGGAGCGCCACTTGGAATGAACCGCTCTGAAGTCTTCCTCTGACGCCCATTAGAA
The DNA here is from genome assembly GCA_016403345.1 of Corylus heterophylla. NCBI lineage: Eukaryota > Viridiplantae > Streptophyta > Magnoliopsida > Fagales > Betulaceae > Corylus > Corylus heterophylla. The sequence continues at coordinate 54,848 of JADOBO010000079.1, read as the reverse complement.
CAGGGCATATTGGAATGCTTCATTGTTTGCATAGAAGCAGACTTGTTCGAACATAACAAAACCTGTTTATAAAGCAATTAGAACACATGTTTCGATCACTGAATTTGCTAACATAAGAACTAACACTTATCCATTGCCAGCAATTATCATAATTTATATCTCCGTGGATAATCTTGACTGAAAAAACAGTTTATAAGTTTGAAAAAAATAAAATAAAATTACAACACAATCAGATAACACTTTACAGCAAACTGGATATGCAAAATAGAGACAAATTCTAGGTGCTTCTAGTGGGCAAAATAGTTGTCCCTAATCTTGAGCAGATTTTCTTTTCTTAATTGTTCTTGCCTAGAAATTCAGAATGGTAAACAAGCCGCTGTCCTAGAAATTTAAATCATGTTTTGGAGGACACTGGAAACGGCTTTTAAAAGAAACACATGATTTTTTACAATTGATCAATTTCTTCATGTTTTTTTTTTGGTAAGTAATTAGCCGAAGGGAGGGGGAAGTGGGAGACCAAGGACCATAAACACTAAAACCCAAGACTTCGAATCCTGTTTCAGTTGTTGTGGTTGTTCATAAGTTGTTTTGGCTACAATGGAAAGTATTCACATTCAATGATTGAAGCTATGGCTCCAAGTATGATCACCAAAACCCCTCGCTTGTTAAGCTTGCCAAGGAGGCAGGTTGGAACCTTAAAGAGATTTTTTTGTTTTTGTGGCTAGTGGAGGGGATTCTAGTTCTTCCAGTGAAATATCAACTGCAGTAAGTCCTAATGTCCTATGGATAAACCAAATGAGACGAGAATGAGTCATATATGGCTGTTATTTCCAACTGCAGATGATTCCCAAATTATGGATAATACACTGTATATGACATGACCCACTTGCAAGATTAGTAATCTGTGATTATGTTCAGTCTGTGATAGAGATAAGATTAGTATTTTATAGGTTTAAGGTTTAAGAGTTGATTGGAGTCATTAGGATTCAATCATTTCAGATTAGGATTATGTTATTTAAAATTAGGATTATGATTAATTAGGAGCCTTGTCAATTCATGAGTCATCTAATTGTATCTATATAAAGACTAGTTGTGATGAATGAAAAGCAGAAAACTTATTTGTGAATTTTGTGCTATCATCCCATCCTCAGCGGAGTTTTGTGGCCTCTTACCCGTAAGGAGTTATTTTGGTCTCTCCTATTCCCGTCTCAACCCAACCTCATGTATCCATCAGTCGGCAAACTGTTTTAACTCCATAATTCTTGCAAGCACATAAGCTGGAAGTATGTCCCATCTAGATCCTTCAACATTTCTCAGTGAGAACCTGCAAGTGGACATACGTTTTTAAGTAACATGTAATACCATGCCTCTCACAACAGGGTGAGAATTTTGGGATCTTAAAATTAATCAGGTAATACAATAACTAAGACCCTAGTTAAATATCCAGGATATAGACCAATTATTTATAAGGATAATACAAATCATTACATGCAACTGTAGGTTTCTATTTGTTAAGTGAAAAGTTTAGAATTCACATATCTAAAAATCATTATCAGTTTTAGCATTCAAAGCTCCTTTTGCATCACATGCATAATCAGATATCATTAAATCAACATACTTGAGACAAAAGGTAACAATAAAGAGTAGTTAGATGGTATTTGATTAATTTGTAGACTGAGGTTAAATAATATGTGTGGACTAGAAGTATTTGTTCTGTTAAAAATGATATTAGTTTTCTCTCATATATAGTATTATTATGATTTTAATTTTTATCTCTAAGATGTAATCACCTGCAGTCACATGCATACCTGCTTTGATGCATGAATCTCACCTGTTGCTGCTTGGCATTAAGCGAGAGAGAAAATTACAGTAGTAAAGCTTCGATCAATTTTCATGTTTTTTTCACTTGCAAGAAATGAGCACATCATCTCAAGTGAGCATTCATTGTAGTTTTTTATTCCAAATGATAAGATGTTTAAGACATTTTGCATTATAAAATCTTTTATTTTCTTCTCCAAACTTTTCTCAGCAACCAAATCGAGCCAAATACACATATCCCATATCTAAAATTGTGCATGTCTAAATCAAAATTTCAAAATTGGGGTTTAAAATACAGAAATCAGGATGATTACCCAAACGACTCTTGAGGGGCACCCTTCAAGCTCTGGCTCTTCCCAAGGTTTCCCTAGGGGGGGGGGAATAGCTTCCCTTTACAGCTCTCAGGGCCTATGTTGCCAAATTGAGACATTTTTAACAAGGGAGCAAGTTGAGTAGAAAAGGCACAATCTCGAGCCAAGTTCCAAGAGGAAGTAGAACCATGAGGGCATGGGGCAAGAGGAATGGAAACCATAGTCCAAAACTTGAAAGAAAGATGAAGAATACAGAATGATATAAAAGCTTGAGTCCTTTTTCAGGAAATAACATGATAAGCACTCTCTTCACATGAACCTCAAGATCCTCCTCCTGAGAAGCATCCTACCACTTAAACTTTCAAATCCTTATGATCTTTGAGAAATCATTACAGGCCCAGTGCTTTAGCTGCTATTCCAAGAGTACCATAGGTCCTTCAAATAAAAATAAAAAAAAGAGTACCATAGGTCCATAGTTGCAAAATTTGGTTTTCCAACCACAACATTGATATACCTTTGAAAAGATCAACAAAGCAGCAGAGACGTCATATTCTTAGTGCAGTTTGGAATAAAAAAATCATGCTTTCATATTTTTTCCATCTCATCTGTGAAAAAATCAAATGTGGAATGAACAATTGTACTGATGAAGGTAAGGATACCTAATTCCCAGCTTCTCAACTTATTGCATTGTTGCAGAGTGAAGAAGTTTAGAATTGGTTCCAAATCTTAAATAGTGCTTCAATTGGTTCTGAACATGAAATCGGATAAAAATCAGAAGCTCTTCCAAATATCAAGACCCTCAAAAGTGAATGAGGAAGAAGGAATAGCTTTGGCATATACTATTGGTATACATGTTTTTCCCACTATCAGATAAAAGAGAGAAACATATACCAAGTGCCTTCTTTGCATCTGCCTCTTAGCAATAGTGGGTATAGCCAGGCATAGTCAGTCTCTTTGAAGAATTAAATCTCTTAAAAAAAAAAACAGATTGCAGAAATCCCCACATGATTCCCTGCTTCCTAAGCATGCATCCAATGACGATCAAAAAAATCAAAGAATAAACTCCAAAATTACCAATGAAAATAGTAAAAGTGTAAATTCCATCCATGAACGGAGCTACTAGCTACCAATTAGGCCCCAATGGCAATAATAATGAAAAGAGTCTGTCCTAATCGTTCAACACGATCTCCATTTGACACTAGGAAAATCCTAACAGAAACAATTTCTTATACATGTGGGGATACTATATGAGGTGAAAGGTAGGAAACATACCGATCGAAGATGTGGGAGCTTTGTCCAAAGTTTACTGTCGGCAAGGTCTGAAGTAGCGTCTATTGATTCTGCGTATGAAAGAAAATCTGATCTATCAAAAGCCTAAGCAAAATGAAGATGGACAACAACAAGAGTGTTTAATTGGTGACTTACAAACCTGAAGAATAATTGGTGCATTAGGCAGTGATTGAATCCAATTCGTTTTAGTAGTACAACCGCCGAATCAGAAAGTTTGGGATGTGAGCCATTTTTGGCCAATCGTCACCTATTCCTTCTTCACATCTTTCCTCTAAGCGAGGACATCTCACAATTTTCAAATTACGTAGAGAGGTGAGGTGATGCATCCTTTGGGCACTGATATTAAATTTGGACAATTGAGGATCTGAAGCGTCTGTAGCGAAGTGAGGTCGCCTATCCACTCTGGTAAGGACATGAGTGCAGGGCAGTCCTTAATGTCAAGCCATTGCAAAGTGGTAGCATGTCTAAGCTCCTTGGGAGAGACACCATGTTTGCAACATTTTCTATGTATAGACGAAGATGACGAAGTCTTGTAGGTCCAAAGCATTGTGCGCCCTCTAGCTTCATCCTCATTGCTGATAAATTCCCCACATACTGGTAATTCGCAAATGTACTAGCGCAGTGAGATGTTGAAACGGCTATGTAGAATGAATAGAAAAATATTAATAATAAAATTATCACTGCAATAGAATGAATCCTTTAAGGATAGGGGTATATAGATCAGGTGTCGAACCTCAAGGACTATAGAGGCAAATTTTTGAGGATAGACTATCAAGTAGTTCAATTTGCTCTTGCTCGTCTCCACTATAGAAAGAATATCAATTCCAAAACCAATTATCGTTCTCATTCATATCATTCGTTGGTATGAATATCCATTAGCAACTAAGGACTACCTATTGACGATACAAGGTCATGTGTTGAGTCTCACCTATTAAGGGAAATTTAAGTCTACACATGAGAGGAAGTGTTGCATCAATCAGGAAATGCAACAACTAAAGCCATGTGTTCACAGAACAATTGAAGGGGTACAAAGTAATGCTGAAAGTACAACTGTACAAGCATTGTCTTTTGACTCTTTGGCCAAGTGTTAATATCATGGAAAATTTTAGAAAATAAGAAGTTGACATACTGTCATAAAGTCCAAGGTGTATACCAATTATTTATAAAGATAAAAAGTAATTGCATGCAATTTTATAGGTTTCTTTTCGCTAAATTGAAAAGCTCAGAATTCACATTTATGGAGAAGATGATATAATGAGGTCAACAAGACAACAACTTACAGAAAATGAAATTAGTAGGTAAGATGCATATCTGAAAGTACCTCTATGTTAGTATTCAAAGCTCTGTTTTAATATATTCAAAGCCCCTGTTGCTTCCTGCATAATCAGATAAAATAAAATCAACACACTTGGTACAAAAGACAACAACGAATAATGGTTTGATGGTATTTGATTAAGTTATAGACTGAGGTTAAAAGGATATGCATTGACATGTAGAAGTATTTGGAGCTTTCTTGTGATATTAATTTTCTCCCATATTTGGAGTGTTCTTATGATATTAATTTCTATCTCTACGATGTAACCAATCACATGCATTCAAGCTTTGATGAATGAATCTCAACTGTTGCTGCTTGGCATTTTTCTGATGAGTGAGAAAGAATAGCACAATAAGGTTTCCAATTACCAATGTTCAATGTTGTTTCACTTGCAAAAATTTGACTAATCATTTCAAGTGAGCATTCACTGTAGTTGTTGGCTCCAAATGATAGAAATTTCAAGACTTTTCTATTATAAAGTTTTTTTTTCCCCCTCCAAACTTTTCTCATTAACCAACTGGATAATAAATCCAAATATTCAATCACTAATTGTGCATGTCCAGATTTACATATCAACACCGTGGTTCTAATCCAAACAAAGCTATCAAACACACTTTAAAAAACATGTAGAAATCTGGATAAATACCCAAATGATGCTTGAGGGGTCAACACTTCCAGATCTACCTCTTTCCCAGGGTTTCCTTTAAGAGGAAACAAAAAGCTTCACTTTAGAGCTCCCTTCTTGGCATCTGTTGTGAAATGAGACATTTTGAGTACAGAGCGAGTTGAGGGCCACAAATTCCAAGGCAAGTGGAAGTGGAAGCATGGAAACCAGGGGCAAAGAGAAATAGAAGTCACATTGATCCTTGGTGCAGTTTTTCATCTCATATGTAAAGAACTCAAACGTGGAACGAGCAATTGTAAGATCAATTCCCAACTTGTTAACTTAGTGCTTCAATTGTTTCTGCATATGTAATCAGATACATAAAAAATTCTCTAAAATATCAAAATAGTGAATAAGGAAGAAGGAATAGCATTGACATTTTAACATGGGTATACAAGTTTCTATTCTATTCTAAAGAAGTCAAAGATGCACCAAATTCTGAAAAGTGTTGTCAATAATACAATTCTGCTATCAGATAAAAGAGAGAAACTTCTACCAAGTCTCTTGTTTGTCTCTGCCGTCTTAGGAATAAGTGGGTTTAATATCCAGGCAAATCAAGTCTCTTTGAAGGAAAGAGTCTGTCATATCCAAACAGATTGTTGAAATATCCACATGATTCCCGCAACCCATTTCATGAATTGCTGCTTTCGATCAAAAACCAAATTATAAATTCAACAATAACCCAAAAATTTCCAGTGAAAGTAAGAAAAATGTAAATTTCATCCACGAACCGAGTTACTTGCAGTTAGGCTTCAATAGAAATAATAATGAAAAGAGTGTGACCAAATCGTTCAACAGAATCTACATTTGACACTAGGAAAATCCTAACACAGTAATGAAAAATTTGTGTTAAATTTTTGTCAAAATTTGGGATGGGATTGACTTCCCTAATCTATTATAAGCGTTTTACCTAATACATGATGCTACTGTTCGTAGAATTTAAATTTCAAATGGAAACACAAGAAATATTTAAAAAAGGAAAAGAAAACAATACTGGAAATACCATTGAAGTGAAAGTTAGGAAACAATACCATAAAAGTTAGAGCATTGCACAAATCTGATTGTCTGCAACGTCTAAAGCAGCGTCTATACGGAAAACCTAAATTGATCCTGCATATGAAATCATATATGATATATATCAAAAGCCTGACAGAGTAAAATGAAAAATAAAATTACTGTCTAATTGTTGACTTAAAAACCTGATGATTTTGGCGATTTTGGCTTGCGGTCCATTCTTTACGATTACCACAGCCACCGTTACGAAAGTTTGGGACGTGAGCAATCTTTGGCCAATCCTCTCCCGTTCCTTGTTTACATCTCTCCTCCAAGCAAGGGCAGTCCGCAATTGTAAAGCGGCGTAAAGAGGTGGCGGCGCATACCTTCAGGCAGGGATATTAAATTGGGACAATTTACGAGTCCAAGCTCCTGAAGTGAAGTGAGATCGCCTATCCACTCCGGCAAAGACACCAAATTAGGGCAGTCCATAATTTGAAGCCCTTGCAAAGTGGTAACATTTCTAAGCTCTCTTGGGAGAGAAACCAAGTTTGGAACTTTTACAATAGATAGTTGATCAACTCTTGTAGGTCCAAGGCAATGTGCGCCATCTTCATTCTCATTGCTGATAAGTTCCTCACAGCCAACAATACATAGATCTTGAAGTGCTGTAAGATGCTGAAAGAACAGAGACATGGATATTCGAATCTTAGAACAATTCCTAATCTTCATAGTCTCAAGAGAAGTGAGGTTTTGTAGCCACTCTAATGGCAGATATTCAAGTTCCTCTAATCTCTCAAGAGAAAGAAACTTCAATTTGGAGAGATCGGAAAAAGGAGAGGAAGAGGAGGGTGTTGTTTTTCTCCCGGGAGCTAGGGACATTGTTGGCTGGATTTTCCAGCAAGACACACTCCAAGGGCAGTAGATTAAACAAGGGAAACACAAGAGAATAAGAAGATCAACTTGCTGCAGAAATTCTGCAGAAAATGAGCAAAAGGCAAGAGAAAAAACAGGGGAAAAAACAGGGAGAGGAAGAACAATTTTCTGCAAGGGACTTGGCTCTTTCTTCTATTTTTCTTCTTCTTACGTTACAAAATTCTGAAGTTGCACACTAAAAAAGACAAGAAAAACCTTTTACAAAAGTAAGTTCTAGAACCACACGGGGCTTCACAACAAACACACATTTTCACCTACTACAAACTAGAGTTTAATAAGCACAACCAAAGGTAAATTGACAAGTCAAAGCACATTAGTTTGTAACATTCTCCCCCTTAATATGCTGCTTTTGAACTCCCAATGCTTCTCTCAGTTGCTGGAATTTCTCCTTTGGCAATGCTTTGGTGAAAATGTCAGCTACTTGCTCCTCTGACTTGCAAAATTTCAGCTCCACTTCACCTTCTTCAATAGCTTCTCTAATGAAATGATGTTTGATTGCAATATGTCTGGTCCTGCTATGGTATACTGGATTCTTTGCCATTGCTATGGCTGATTTGTTGTCACAATGCAAGTGTACAGCATCTTCTTGCCTCTCACCAATATCTTCAAGTATTCTTCTCAACCAAATTGCTTGAGATGTGGCTAATGCCGCTGAAACATATTCAGCTTCTGCTGAAGATTGAGCAACTGATTGTTGCTTCTTTGAGGACCAAGAAAACACACCTGATCCAAGTGAAAAAGCATAACCTGAGGTGCTTTTCATATCATCAACACAGCCACCCCAATCACTATCACAAAAGCCAAGCAACTTCACCATGGAATTTCTGCAATACCTTATTCCATAACTTGTGGTGCCTTGAATGTATCTAAGCACCCTTTTTGCTGCTGCAAAATGAAAATGGCTTGGAGAATGCATGAACCTTGATAGCAAACTTGCAGTAAACATAACATCAAGCCTTGTAGCGGTGAGATATAGCAAGTTTCCAACCAAACTTCTATAAAGAGTAGCATCCACCTTTTTTCCTCCATCTTCCTTCTTTAATTTTTCATTTAATGCAAGTGGTGTAGCCATTGGTTTGCAACCAACCATTCTGAATTTTCTTAGAATTTTTCAGCATACATTCTTTTGAAATGAACACCTCTTCTTTGTCTTGATAAACTTCAATACCAAGAAAGTAATGTAGCAGCCCCATATCACTCATCTCATACTTGTTCACCATATCTTTCTTGAATTCTTCAATCATTTTAGCATTGCTTCCGGTTAATATCAAATCATCAACATATAATGCAACAATAAGCAAATCAACATTACCTTGATGCTTTACATATAAGGTTGGCTCACTCTTGCTCCTTTTGAAACCACTTTCATTGAAGTAATTGTCAATATGGCTATATCATGCTCTAGGAGCTTGTTTTAGCCCATACAAAGCTTTTCTTAGCTTATACACTTTCTCTTCTTCACCTTGGATTATAAATCCTTGAGGTTGTTCAACATACACCTCTTCTTTCAACTCTCCATTCAAGAAGGCTGATTTGACATCAAGTTGGTACAATAACCAACCCTTTTGAGTTGCTAAAGAAATTAAAGCTCTCACTGTATCCAAGCGAGCTACTGGAGCAAAAGTTTCATGAAAGTCAACCGGGCTCTTGTGAGTATCCTTTTGCAACTAGCCTTGCTTTGTTTCTTTGAACCGACCCATCTACATTATACTTCACTTTGTAAATCCATTTCACACCAATGATTTCTTTGTCTTGAGGCCTTTCAACCAACTTCCATGTTCTGTTTTTTTCAATAACTTCAATTTCATCTTCCATAGCTTTTCTCCAACTCTCTTCTTTCATTGCTTCTTCAAAGTTTTCAGATTCAACAACACAAAAGTTGCACTTTACATAAATATCATCCAAATTCCTCAATCTCATTGGACTTGAGCTTGGAGAAGTTGAGCTTGAGCTTGGAGATGATGGTGAGCTTGGTGATGGAGTTGAACTTGATGATGGGTGAGTGCTATCATCATTACTTGTACTTCCTTGGGCTGGACTTTGCTGTAAAACAGTCACCGGAACCAATTGTTCTTCAACTTGGCCTTGCTCCCAATTCCATTTAGCTTTCTCATCAAATAAGATATCTCGGCTGATAATTACTTTGTTGGTTTTCAAGTTGTACAGCCTATAGCCCTTTGACATTGAGCTATAGCCAACAAATATACACTTCTCACTTGTCTCATCCAGCTTGTATCTTTTCTCCTTTGGAATTTTAGCATAGCAAATACAACCAAACACTTTGAGATGCTTGATTGATGGCTTTCTTCCACTCCAAACTTCAAATGGTGTTTTATCCCACACGACCTTGGTTGGACATCTATTCATCAAATAAACAGTTGTGTATACAGCTTATTAAAATGCTTTTGGTAAGCTTTTTCATGCAACATAGACTTGGCTATCTCCATGACAGTTTGATTCTTCCTCTCGGATACCCCATTTTGTTGTGGAGTATAAGAGGCATCAACTGCCTCTCCACACCTTCATCTTCACAAAATTTATAGAATTGATTTGAGGTATACTCTTTCCCTCTATCACTTCTCAAAACTTTAATAAAACAACCACTTTGCTTTTCAACAAGACATTTAAACTTTTAAAGATATTAAACACTTGATTTTTGTCTCATGAAATAAACCCAAGTCATGCGACTATAATCATCAATAAAGAGAATGAAATACTGTTTTGAGAATGAGAAGGAGTTTGCATAGGCCTAGCGTCGGTATGCACCAACTCTAGCACCTTCTTAGCCCTCCATGCTACTCCTTTGGAAAATGGTTGTCGATGATGCTTCCCAAGAGCACAACCTTCACAAACTTCATTCTTTTCATTAATAATAGAAAGCCCTTGCACCATATTTTTCTGATGTGGTAGCTTGAGGCTTTGAAAATTTAGATGACCAAATCTTTTATGCCACAACCATGATTCATCAATAACACTAGCTTTTAAAGCCATGTCTTTTGCATATTTGAAAGTGAGTGGAAAACTTCTATTTGGAGCCATTTTAACTTCAGCCACAACCAATTTTTCTCTTCCTTCATCATAAAGCTGTACAAATCGGCCTTCAAAATGAAGAACATAATCATGCTTCATAAGTTGTCCAATGCTAAGCAAGTTTTGATCAAGCTCGGAACAAATAAAACTTCACGAATTTTCTTCAGCCCTCTCTTGGTTTCAACTCCAACATTGCCTTTCCTTTAACATCTACCATAGCACCATTTCTCATCTTCACTTTAGAATGGAATGAAGTGTCTATGTCAAGGAAAATTTCCTTCTCGGTGTCATGTGATTGCTACAACCACTATCTAAGAACCATGTATCATTTTCCTCTCGGAAACATGTTGACAAGCATAGAACAAGTTCCCTTCACTTTCTTTCTCCTCGGTGAAATTAGCTTGTTGATTGTTCTTCAAAAATCTACAATCCTTTTGCAAGTGGCCAAATTTTTGCAATTAAAACATTGAGGCTTTCCTTTGAACCAACAATCTTTTCAACATGACTACTCTTCTTGCAAATATTACATTTTGTGAAAAACCTTCCACACTTGGTTTTCTTTCATAGCTACCTCTACCTCTTCCTCTTGGACTTCTTCCTCTTCCTCTTGCTCTAAAACTTCTACCTCCTCTAGTTGAGTCCCCTTCACCTTGTTCATGACTTAATGCTCTCTTTTCAAAAAATTTGAATTAAGAGTGAGCTTGGATTGAAATGCACTCTCTATTGACTTTTGAGTGTCGTTCCAACCTTTGCTCATGAGATTTCAATGAACAACAACTCTTGGACACCTAAACTAGAGAGTCTTTTGTTTCTTCAATTACAGCCACCATAGGATCAAATTTTTCATGCAAGCTTATCAATATTTTTCCACAATTCTACGATCAATCATATTTTCACCATAAGCTTTCATTTGATTTACCAACTCCAAAAATCTAGTGGAATAATCTTTCACACTTTCATTTTCTTTCATTCTCATATTTTCCAAATCTCTTCTAAGAGTTTGGAGTTTGATGGCTCTTACCTTTTTATCTCCTTGAAATTCTTCTTGGAGAATGTCCCAAGCCTCCTTAGCTCTTGTTGCTCCGATAATTCTTGGAAAAATAGTTTCTGAAACTCCCCTTTGAATCATCCCAGAGCTCCTGCATCTTTGCTTTTGTTCTCCTTCAATTCCTTGTTTTGAGCTTCGGTCAAGGTTGATGTAGATTCAGGTATTTCATATCCTGATTCTACCATCTCCCATAAATAAATTGCTCCAATTCATGCTTGTGCTGGCCATGGATTCTCCTTCAACTTATCCTCTTCTTTCTCTTCAAATTTCTGCCCAAAACTCTTCTTAGAACCAAAGCTCGATGCAAATTCTGTTGGCTGGATTTTCCAGCAAGACACACTCAAGGGCAGTAGATTAAACAAGGGAAACACAAGAGAATAAGAAGATCAACTTGCTGCAGAAATTCTGCAGAAAATGAGCAAAAGGCAAGAGAAAAAACAGGAGAGGAAGAACAATTTTCTGCAAGGGACTTTGCTCTTTCTTCTATTTTCTTCTTCTTCTTACGTTACAAAATTCTGAAGTTACACACTACAAAGACAAAAGAAACCTTTTACAAAAGTAAGTTCTAGAGCGACACGTGGCTTCACAACAAACACACATTTTCACCTACACAAACTAGAGTTTAATAAGCACAACCAAAGGTAAATTGACAAGTCAAAGCACATTAGTTTGTAACAGACATCATAGGGCAATTCTCAATACATAAATGAGAAAGGGAAGGAAATGAAGGAATAATGGAAGATGATGCTCTCACTGTTACTGTTTCCCTCGTCCTCCACCATCCCTTCAACTTTGGCAAACTACGAAGTCTTAGAATTTGGAGGGAAGACAAGGACATGTAACTACCTTCATTGCTTATGTACTCTAGCTCACTTAATTGTCCAAGAACAAAATGCTTCAAAGAAGGAAATTGGTCCAATGGTGGGATATGTTGCAACCATTTACAATTCCATAGGTAAATAGAAGCCGATTCGAGAGCAAGGAGGCGAGATAGATAACCTCACACCTGCATACCCAATTATAGCTAAACATTTCAAATTTAGGTGTGGCTGAAGGTTTTGCAACAATTGTTCATCATTTGCAATTGTCTTATCACTTTCATCACCAGATTTTAGGTCCCATGCTAATGTCAAACTTTGAATATGTTGCTTCCTCTCCAAGTTTGCAGCCTTTGCTTCTAATGGAAAAGATCTCGAGTGCTCTAAACCCTTGATCCGTAACACTCCCCTCAAGCCGATCTAAACCATTGGATCACCTAGCCCACCCACTGGCTTGGAGAGAATTTTTTCTTCCCTAAAGTGTATAGCCACAATTTTTGGAGAGCGGTCAACTTTCCCGATCCACGAGGCATATAAGTCAAACTATAACACTCATATAGCCCAAGATGCCTAAGGTTGATCAAGTTTCTAGTGTCTTACGGCAATTCTTTAAGCCCACAACAAAAATCAAGTCTTAGTGTTTGCAAATTTAGCAATTTAGTTATAGAAGTGGGAGTCCTTTGATATCTCCATTCCTAGAAAGATCAAGAAATCTTAAATGCTTTAACTTGCAAATAGAATTGGACACTTTTGAATACTCAGTGACTCAAATTCAAAGCACGCAAGCATTTAAAGCGTGAAGTAAGTGTATCATGGACTGGCTTATTCCACTCAAATCTTGCTTTGTTCAAATTATAATATTCATCAAATCTTGCAACTATTGGAATTTGTAGAAGAAATGTTCTAATTTCCTCGGGGTTGAGAAAACATGCGGAAATATCTAATGATGAATTTGAATAATGACATGCAACATGGCGAGTTCTTTCAACTTTGGTTTCTACATTTGGATATATAATTTTGCACTCCTCTTACACTCTTGATTGTGCAAGATCATGAATAAGGTCATTCATTTTGCATTTATCTATTGTACCATATGCATCTCTCTTTGTGTTTTGGAAAAAGCGACCTCCAAAGCAAATCCATAAAATACTCGCGACCAAGGTCTTGAACATTTGTTTCCATTTGACAATTGAAGAAACCCTTGAGCTGACCATAGCAGAATCAACATTTGCACCTCAATTTCATAATCTTTTGGAAACAATGAGCAGAAGGCAAAACATTTTCAAGTGTGATGGGAGATGATCATAACTCAACTTAAGTATTGGAAAAATATCATTTTCTTTTTATTTATTTTGTAAAGTTCATTGTTATTAAAGTACAACCAATCATCCTCTAAATTTTGAAGTATAATAGACTCCCTATTGTCGTTATAGCAAGAGGAACTTGTGCACACTTTTGTGTGATCTCCACCGCAATTTCTATTAGCCAGTTCATTGGCTCTTCCCCATCTTTAAATGCCATTTTCTAAATAAATTCCAAGAATTGCTTTGAGATAGACCTCCCAAAGATATGGTGACATTGTTCTGTAATCTCTGCAACTCTTTTGCTCGTGTAGTAATCAAAACTTTACTTCCCTTCATGCCACTGATAATAGTTTTGCAAGTTCAACCACGTACAACGATTCTCGGTCCATACATCATCTAAAACAAGTAAGTATAGCTTCCCATTAATTTCTGCTCGAAGCTGACTTTGTAACAAATCCATCTCAAGGCTTTCAGGTCTCTTCTTAGTAGCAGATTCTATGAGCTTTGCAACAATAGTTTTCACGTCAAAGGATCACACACACACACACCCAAAGTCTTAAAAGAAAATGTGTTTTGACCTCCTCGTCATTGAACACATATTGAGCAAGCGTGGTCTTGCCTAGTCCACCAATCCCAACTATGGGAATGACGGAAATGTTCTCCTCTACATTGGAATCCAATAACAAATCTTTAACAACCTTCTTTTCACCCTCTCTCCCAATGACTTGTTCCTTGGGTACATAAGAGTGTGTCTTCCCTTTTCCTATGCTCAAACTCACGTGTCACTATAAAGGCGTTCAGTGAAGCCAAATTTGATCTTATCAGCTGCAATTTCATCCAGTTTTGCCCTAACTGCCTTGATCCTATGACCCATTTTAAGGCCATATACAAGCTGGTTCGATTTGGAAAAGAAGACGCGTACCTGTAATTGTAAACCACCCATTTGAATCCGATCATATTATGATATTTTTAGAATTTGAGTACCGTTGAATAGTTGGGTTTAACAATATAATGAACAAGTTGTTGTTGTGGATTTTTTCTTAAAATGTTGATAAGGAATTTTAAACTACGTAAAAAAATATTTGAATGCAGGTCTGGGAATGCTTTACTTACAGATGACATCGTATGCACATTAATGAATTTACCTATTTTGCCTTCTTATCTTGTGTCATCACTTGTCTTTGTAGAAGTTGAGTGGAGTAGCCATCCAGCAAATCGTCGGCTTCATACATGGCATCCTTCAACTTCCCAAGCCAATCGTTGACAGCATGGTTGTTGGCCTGCTGCTCTTCCGCATCCAAAAGCACTGCTTGAATAGCGGAAACAGTGTCCCTAAGCTTTTGAAGCTTGTCTTTGAAACCCCATAGCAGTCCAATCTCTTGGAGAGCAAGAGATCCCAAATTCTTAGTAATGCCCTCAGCAGTGTTGAAGAGAAGTCCTTGGCCATTTCTCGTTGGTGAGTGGAGTGATGCTAAACTCAGCTGTTGATGATTCAGCCAGAAGGAAGATGTGTTTGGTGTAGAGCAGATGGGAAAGCCAAACTGATTTTGTTGCATCGTTTGATTCGTAATTAATTAAAGAAAGTCCGACGAAGCCATGTGGGTTTGTCTCAAAGTAATGGACAGGTTAGGCAGACGAAGTGATAAAAGAAAGAAAGAAAGAAAGAGTAATGGGATGCTATAACTCGTTATTTGAACCCACGTGATTGGTCCTCGCCCGATGTTAATTTTAAAAAGTGCTTTTTGATAACCCGATGCTCGATGAACCACGGAGACAAAGATCCGAAGGCATTGAAAATGCGATAGGAAGGAAGATCGTTTCTTAAATGTTAGGTGTGGTGTACTTTTAATTGTAATGTGTCTTTTAAAATCACCCATAGATTAAAAATTAATAATAATAATCTCAAATTCAACGATAATTTTAAAAGTCACATCATAGTTGGGAGGATACCAAAAAATACTAAAAAGAACACTTAGCATTTTTCTATTTCTTAAATATAATGTACAAATATGACAAAAATTATAATAGAGAATATGCAGAGCTT
The DNA here is from genome assembly GCA_016403345.1 of Corylus heterophylla. Taxonomy (NCBI): domain Eukaryota; kingdom Viridiplantae; phylum Streptophyta; class Magnoliopsida; order Fagales; family Betulaceae; genus Corylus; species Corylus heterophylla. The sequence continues at coordinate 39,277 of JADOBO010000079.1, read as the reverse complement.
AAGGAAATGAAAGTTTGAGCTAAAATATCAGTAAGAGAATAACTTCTTTCAAGCTTTAATGTAAACCCATTATTTTACATCCTGTAATAGAAGTTTGACACGACAACCTCAAATATTAAATAGAATGAACATGAAAACACTAAATCTACTTAAGTAAACCCATATATTCAAAGAAATAGAATTTAGCTTGCAAATTGGTTTGTAATTAATTCATACAAACCATATTAGAATGCATTTTAATAAAGTGACACACATCCCCAAAGCATGTGAGATGCACATGTATTTCAACAACATATGTTTTTATTTTATTTTATTTTATTTTTAATAGTATTAACAAAAAGGAAGAAAAAAAGCAATTTTAATGTAGAAAGCATTAAATTTTTCACATGCGTGGCACGTGCGAAGGGCTCCATTAGGATTTCACGAAAATCCTAACGAGAATGGGATAAGTGGAAGAAAATTCAAGTTGAATACACCAAAGTGAGAATTTTAAACAATGGGGCGATGCAAAGGCACGTAAATTCATGGGGGTAAATGAAGTTTCCCTAATTTTAAAAGTGCTTTTGATAACCCAATGCTCAATGAAGGACAGAGACATTTGGCCTTGTTTGGTCAACAACAAGCCATTTACAATACACTTGTTCATGATTGGTGGTATTAAAAATGAGTGTAATAATTAGTATAAAAAAGTGAAATGGTTGTATTGAAAAGTGGAAGCGTTTTGTTTTGTATTGATTTTTAATTTAAATAATAAAAAAAATAAATAAATGATGTGATATGAAATTGAATGATGTAATATAAATAGTGAGAATGTTTTGATGTTGATTTATTTGAAAAAATGAGATGAATAGTGTGGGAGAATGTGATGTAGTTTAACAAACAAGGCCAAAGATCCGAAGGCATTGATAGAAAGAAATCGACAAAAAGTTTCAAGAAAAAAATAAAAAATAAAAAATAAGAAGTAACAGATCGACTTTTGTTATTGATTGTTACTCTAGGGGTGCTGCATGCTGCATCGTTTAACTTCAAATTAAATTTGAAAAGTTTTTTAGGAATTTCTCTTGGGGTGCATAGAAATTCCTTAAAAAAAAAATAATTGAATTGAAAATTAATTTAAATTAATAAAGAAAAAATCTCTGATTAATTTAAATTAATAAAGATTAAATTAATTTAATCTCTAGACCACTCCTGCAGAAAAAATTTTAAAAAAGAAAAAAAATTTATTTTCTGGCGTGGTAACATTTACCACGTCGAAATTTTCGACATGTGGTATATTAGAGCGTCGAAAATTCGACGTTCTACCCTCTAACTGCGTCGATAAAAATTTTTCTGACACCTCGTTCGACAATCAACACACGTCGAAGCGACACGTCGAAAAAATTTTACGGCGTGTCGGACACCAAGAAAAATCGGAAAATTTCCGTCAAAAAATTTGTTTTTGTAGTAACCGTTAATGGCATTGACAAATTACAGAGAAAGAAAGCGATAAGGGGCTGAGTTAGGTTAGGTTTTTAAAAAAAAAAAAAAAAAAAATGGAGGGGAAAGTGGGCTTTTTTAAAAAAAAAAAAATTGGCGGTAGGGCTAAATTTTCAAAAAACAAAATTGAAATTTTTTTGAAAAAACTTAAGCAGCTGCATGGCTATACCTATAAATTAAGTCCAAAATTTAAAAATTACATTTAATTAACTTGGAGTGTCGTTACTTATTATGCGTTGATTCAAGCTTGTTTTACGGTTCATCATGAGTATATTCTTCCATCCGGCCTTGAAAGTGAGATCACTATGATCCGGGCATCGATGCCTAATATTTTAAATTTCTAACACGTTAAAAACACTGAATTTTATAAAAGCCTATTTAGATATAACAAAATTAACCATGAATATAAATTGCAAAGAATATAAGCAAAGCGACACTATTAACAAAAGCATCACGCTAACAAGAGACACATAAGCGAGTGGTTGGCTAACATGATCTTCAATTCAGTCACTACCATTGGAGCACTTCAACCAATTTCACTTGAATACAAGCATTATCAACATCTTTAGGGATTAAAATGCTTTCAAGCAAGTGGAAGAACACAAATGCAAAATACATGTTAGATGGCTTTTAAGGACACCTAGGATTCTTTATAATGTCTTTCAATGTTCTAAATGCTGATCAAAAGTGTTGACCAAATTGTAGGCGAATCTGATTAAAAATGCAAAATATGGTTGATTGAATGTTCCCTTTTCACGAGCTCGACTCATTGTCATTCTTACAACATTTACTCACAGATCTTCCTCATCATGGAAGTCCTCTATATATTGTCAATTGTTTTGTCTACAAGTGAGGATGACATATCCGAGCATATTTAAGAAATCGACCAATGATTCTCACACCATTTCTTGAATTGAATATGTCTCTGCTGACCATTAAAAACAAAATAATAAACTCAACAATAACTCAAAATTTTTCAATGAAAGCAGTAAAAAGGTCAAATCAATCCACAGACGAGTGAGTTGCGGTAACAATAATAATAAAAAGAATCTGTCTAAATCTGTATTTGATTATGAGAAAACCCAGAGTTGCTCAAAAATTTTATTGAGTTTTTAAGAAAATTTGGGATGTGAAAGACTTTCTGATCTATCATAAATCTTTTCCCAATACCTAATACTACCGTTTGGTTCGCAATTTCACGAGCCATCGATTGCAATTTTAAACAAAATTAATTACAAAAAATGTATCATTTGTGAATGTGTTTATAAAGAACTAGGTTTTGAACACGTTAAAAAATCCGCTTTTTCAAATCATGATCTACTTGATGCTTAATTGCATTTTCAAAAATCACACCGTTTAAAATCACTATTTTTAAATCACGTTTTGAAATTACAAATCCAAATGGACATGTGAAACACAAGAAATATTTAAAAAACATAAAAGAAAAAGAAGCAAGATATGTATTAGACCAGTGAGAATGCTATATATTGAAGTGAAGATAGGAAACAATAGTGGATAATTGAGAGCTTTGTGCAAATCGATTCCCCATGATCATCATTTGCAATGTTATTGAGTACTCATTGGTGTTGGTGACATAATAGGGCAATCAATGATACTTAAAGAAGAAAGGCAAGGAAATAAAACTAATGGAATACCATGATTTATTGTTCTTGCATGCCACGACCATCCCCTCAAGTAAGGCAATTTCTCAAGCTTTGAGGCGTTGGAGGAAGAAGAGGACACATCACTACCATCATTGCTTATGTACTCCAGCACACATAGGTCGAAAGACTAAGAATCTTGAGAGAGGAATTGTTTCAATGGTGGGATACACTCGCACCATTTACAAGCTGTATATGAAAATAGAAACCAAATTCGAGAGCAATGACATCAAGAAAGGAAACGCACACTGCATACCCATTTACAATTAATTGTTTCAAATTGTGGTGTGGCTGAAGGTGTTCAGTGAGCTATTCATCATTTGCAGTTGCCTTACTATTATAGTCACAAGTATCTGGGTCCCACTCTAATTTGAGATTTTAAGGTGTCGCTTTTTCTCCAAGTGTGCAGCCTTGGCTTTCGACGGAGAAGATCTCAAGTGCTCTAAACCCTTGATCGTAGTTCTCCTCGCAATTCATGTAAACCATCCAGACCATCTAGCCCATCCTTTTGCTTTGGAAAATAACTTTTCTTCTTCTTCCCTATCTTGTACATCGTCAATGTTTGGAGAGCGGTTAACTTTCCCGATCCATCCGGCATATGAGTCAAGCTCCTACACTCATAAAGTGCAAGATGCCTAAGGTGATCAATTTTTAGTGTCTTTTGGCAATTCCTTAAACCCACTACAAAAGTCAAGTCTTAGTGTTTGCAAATTTTGTAATTTAGTTATAGAAGACGGGAGTAGTTTGATATCTTCATTCCAAGAAAGGTCAAGAAATCTTAGATGCTTTAACTTGCCAATGGAATCGATACATATTGAATATTTGATCGACTCAAATTTAAAGCACATAACCATTTAAAACTTGAAATAAGTGTATCATAGATCGACTTTTGGCTATAGCTAGACATTGTTGGAAATAGCAAAGAAGCGTTCTCATTTGTGTGCCACTGAGCAAAGGATCTAAAATTATGCACTCATTCATTGTTATTATTGTGAAAGATCATGAATAAGGTCGTGCATTTTGCATGTTTATATATCACCATATTCATTTCTTTCTATGTCTTGGAAAAATGACCTTCACAGCAAATCCATAAAATACTCGTGACTAACATCTTCAAGGCGACTATTTCTATTTGATGAATGAATAAAGCCTTGAGATATTCATAGCGAATCAACAAGCTGTACTTCAATTTCAGAATGTTTTGGAAACAACGAACAAAAAGCAAGCATTGCTTCAAGTGTAATGGGAGATTATCATAACCCAACTTAAGTACTAGGAAAATATCATTGTCTTGTTGAGTTGTTTTGTAAAGTTCATTGTTTTCAAAGTATAACCAATCATCCTCTGAATTTTTGAAGTATAATAGACTCCTTATGCTCCTTATAGCAAGAGGAACTTGTGCACACTTTTATGCGATTTCCTTTCCAATTTTACTATCTTTGGATTCTTTGGCTCTTCTCAGTCTTCAAATGCCATTTTCTTAAATAAATCCTAAAATTACTTTGGATAGACCTCCCAAAGCAGTGAATCTTTGTCTATAATCTTTGCAACTTTTTAGCTCGTGTAGTAACAAAACTTTGCTTCCCGTTTGCCATCGACCAGCAGTTTTTAAACTAGACCATCTTTCAATATCCTCATTCCATACATCGTCTAAAACAAGTAAATATCGCTTCCCATAAATTTATGCTTGAAGTTGGCGTTGCAACAAATCCATCTCATTGCTTTACGGTCTCCTTTCGATTGCACATTCTATGATCTTTTGAACAATAGTTTTCATGTCAAAAACTTGAGAGACACACCCAAAGTTTGATTAAATTGACTTTGGACCTCCTTGTCATTGAACACATATTGAGCAAGCGTGGTTTTGCCTTGTCCACCAATCCCAACTATGGAAATAATGGAACCCTTGATATCCTATTAAAATCCAACGACAACTCTTTAATAGTCTTCCTTTCAACCTCTCTCCCAATAACTTCTTAAATCTGGCTATAAGCGAATTAATGTGTATCTTCTCTCTTCTATATATGCTCTAAGCTGTGTCCTTGTAGGCCGCTCGGTAAAGCCAAATTTGATCCTACTCAGTTGCAATGTTATGAGCATCTCCCTCATTGCACTGAATCTTATGACCCATTTAAAGCCATATACAAGTGGTTCGATTTAGAAAAGAAGGTGCGTGCTTGTAATACCCCAGATATTTAGTATGGTCCATTCCAAAAATTAAACTTTTAGGGCCGGTTATGTGTATAATTAAGAAAAATATTAATTAAACATGGCCTTATAAGGCCATGTTTGTAATTTTGTAAGTATAAGTTGGATTTCTTTGTTTCTTTAATTCACAACACCCATTCCATCTACATGTCCTACCTTTTTCCCCACTAGACCAAACAGCCCCACTTTTTTAGCTAGCTTTTGTATTTCCCCTCTATCTATTAGTCTTTCCACTTTTAAAAGTGGACCCAAATTATTTTGGTCCGTTTTGGGGGTTTTAACTACGCCCGTTAGATACAAGAACCAACTTCTTCTTCTTTTTCTTTATTCTTTTTCTTTTGGTTTTATTTTTACTTACGTAAATTATATTTTCATGTGGGCTATGTCGGAAAAATGGTTGAAATTTATCTGAAGAATCATTTTGTTCACGGAATTATATAACGAGTTTATAAGTTTATCATCCCAAAGCGAAGAAGCGATTGCTAAAATAGATTGTTTAGAATGATCACTTTACGACTAAAGGACAAAGGTAAGTTTAAGCAAATGTTATTCTTTGAAAGGCTTGGGATTTAGATAGGGTTTTGGTTTGATTTCTATTGAGTGGGTGTTTCCCTTTGAGCCTCTTTGATCATCTTCTTTCTTGTTTTCATAATTATTGATTCATTCCCTACGTTTTGACCTAAATCAAATTACTCTCTATTCTACTTTTATCTTTTATCTCCTTGGGTTTGTTTTCATTATTAAATTAATCATTCTGTCAATTTTATATAGAACCCACCAATTTTCTTTCAGAGTCTACATAAAATTACAATTATACTATTTTTCAAAGAAAATGAAAAGAAAAAGAAAAAAAAATGTGGCTAGTCTGATTCACCTATTTATAATGTCACCCTTAGGAGCAACCCATTCTCGATAGGGGTTAGTCGTAAGTCACCCTTCTATTGGGAGTGGCTCCAAAACTTTATCGAGGATAAATGCTAGCCACTTTCCTATAATTTTATTTTTATTTTATTTTTATTTTTTCTATCTTTTGAAAAATGTTGTAATTATAATATTATGTGGATTCCTTAAAATATTTTACAGAATTAGACGGAATGAACTATTTGATAAAAGAACAAATTCAAGGAGCTTAAGAGTAAAATAAAGGTTTAAAATTCAGGGATGATTCAGTAATTTTATCTAAATATTATATGCAGTAAAGTAAAGATCACTACAAAAATTGATTTTTTTTTTTACTAGGGGTTTTTGGCGTGTCAATGGTATTGACCGTCAAAAACTACACAACAACGTCGTTTTTGGCGTTTGTCGGCCGTTAAAGGGTAGGTGTCAAAAAGCGGGGTTTTGGCGTGTCTCTGATGACACGTCAAAAATTTTTGGCGATGTCGAAAATGGCGCGTCAAAAAATTGTTCGGCGTGTCATTGTGACACGTCAAAAATGTTTGGCGTGTCAAAATGACGCGTCAAAACATTTTTGGCGTGTCACAATGACACGTCAAAAAATTTTAATGGCGTGTCAAAATGACCGTCGAAACATTTGGCGTGTCATTTTGACGCGTCGAAATATTTTGGCGTGCCATTTCGACCCGTCAAAAACCTTTTTGATGTGTCATTGTGACCGTCAAAAAATTTTTGGCGTGTCATTTGACCGTCAAAAATTCTGCGTGTGATTTTGGCGTGCCAAGCGAGTTTGACACGTCAAAAATGTTTTTTTAATAATTCTGATTTTCTGATTTTCTGATATTTCAAATATTCTGATATTCCCCAATTACAATAATTTCAATATTCAAATATTTGTAATCCATAATCTACATCAATATATATCAATATCCAACATCCAACAACCAATATATATCAATATCAACATCCTACATCCAATATATATCAACATCAACATCCAACAACCAATATATATCAATATCCAACATCCAATATCCAACATCCTACATTCTACATCAATATCAACATCAATATCCAACATCCTACATCCTACATCCAATATCAACATCCAACAACCAATATATATCAATATCAACATCAATATATATCCAACATCAATATCAACATATATCCAAAATCCAACATATATATCATTAAACTAAATCAATATCAATATCAATATCCAATATATATATCAACACAACTTCATTAAACAAAATTCAATATCAATCAATCAATCCATAATTCAAATCCAATCCATAATTCACAATCCAATCCACATACATAATACAATCCACCTACATAATCTACAATCCAATCTATAATACACATCCATAATACAATCCACCTACATAATCCACAATACAATACATAATACACATTCATAACACAATCCACCTACATAATCCATAATCCATAATCCACAATCCATCTACATATATAATCTACTATCCATAATCAATCCATAATCAATTTCCAAGTAAATATATATCCAATACAACTTCATTAAACAAGATAATATATCCAAGATAATATATCCAATATATATATCCGACACAATACAACTTCATTGGACAAAATTCAATTTCAATATATATATCAACACAACTTCATTAAACCAAATTCTATTTCAATATATATATATACAACACAACTTAATTAAACAAAGTTCTATTTCCAATATATATATCCAACACAACACAACTTCATTAAACAAAATTCAATATCCAATATATATATCCAAGACAACACAATTTCATTAAACAAAATTCTATATCCAATATATATATCAACACAACATAACTTCATTAATAATATGTATCCAATATCCAACAAACAAAATTTCAACACACATACTACATTTCAACACAACACATAACAAAACATATATATAAATCAAAAAACGTTCTAACACAAGGCAAAACAAATATACAATAAAACATTTTGGGTATCTACTAGAAATTAGTTTCAATTAGTCTCAACAAGCATATAGTGAGATCTAACTATATACAAAACATGGCAACAATAATATGTATGTAGAACTTAACAAAAGTGATGACCAGCCTATGGCTCTCTCCAACTCTAATTTGCATTACTGCGAATGAATTGTGAACCAATAATAATCAATACAAAAATTAAAAATTATTCTATAATATGGTTGCAAATATCGTAAGTTTTAAAATGGACATTGTAACTAGGGGTTTATATGATTATTCTAACGGATGAACAATTGTTAGAAAACAAATTAAAACATAGAATTACCTCTCGGAAGCGCGGACCAGGCGATAAACCGAACATTGCCTCAAGTTGGCGGAAGCGAGCCTCAAACATTTCATCTTTCTACGCTTCTCTGGGCTTTTTGTGCTTCAATGCGCCTCGCCATCTCATCCATTGCACTTTTTGTGCTGCCGCTCATCTTCAAGTTCTCTGATTCTATCGTCATGCTGCGAGCGAGGAGCTCTAAGGATTTTGAGACCGTGTGCAGGGCGGTGTATAGTATGAATGTATGCTGCCCGCACCGCGGCACATTCGGACCAGTGGCGGACCCTACCCGACATACTCAGGCTTATTTCCATGCGCTTGAGCATACTGCGTCGGTGGGTGTCCACGTACCGTCCCATCTGTCCGGTATCGGTATTTTGCGGGTCGATGGCGCGAATTCCATCATCCTCTCTGTACATTAAAAAATATGTTAGTATCTCGTATAAGAACGTTAATCATAAATAATTTATCAAAATATATATGCTTGAGTACTTACACATCTTTCTCGACCGCGTCATTGGATAGCCACCTTCCTTGTATGTGTGAGTCTTGATGTAACTTTCACGCTCGAGTTGGAGGAGTGCCCCAGCGTCTCGGTCTGCATACAAAAAAAATTAAGGCGTGTTTTTACTTAAACAACCAGATTATATATATATATAAGTACCTCTTGATGTGTCACTCTAGCATAGCTCATCGACCCGGTCTGATGAGGCGTGTTGTTTTTTTACTATAATTCTTTCATCTTGCAGCATACTCCTACATGTATATAAGTCTTAAAATGTCGAGCCTAACCAAATTAGAATTAATGAAACTACAATTAATTCCACTAGCCATTACTCATTTTGTCTTCTTAATTTTTCTTTAAAAATTAACTTCTACATATGTCATTCATAAAATGTTTTGAAGCTCGTAATTGCTCAAAACACTCTGGCGTACTGATTTTTGAGTGCACCATCTGTAACAAGACATTCAAGTCCATTTGAGTGCGTATCTCCTAGGCATCTTCACCCATTCTACGCCTTCTGCTTGATGCAGGTATCACCGCTTGAATTTTTAATGATTTTTTTACTGAGTGTCTCCAACTCTTGACTTTGTGCCCATATCTTTGGCGTCCTTTTAATCGCCTCAATATTGTACTCAGAGCGGCATGTGGGCGAGTGCTGCATATATAAATCAAACAAATTAGGCATATAATTGCACACTTTAATGTTTAACATATTGAAATACATTTGCTAAAATATGAGGAAAAATGTAACCATACCATAAGGGTGTCCCATATATCTTCCTTCCATGCGAGGATGTACATGCTCCCATTCATCCGGAGCTTAACATAAGTCCACCCCCCTTATTAGCGTTCTGGCCTCATGAATTTCATCCCGCTGAATCCTACGGGCTGCCATGCTTTATTGTACTGTCATGAGACAATTTTTTTGGCCAAGGGACCTCCCACTTCTTGTTCGATGGTGGGATGTCCACCACACTGAAGAATGGGTGCTCCGTCTCCACAGTACCTAACACATTAATAATTGCAAAATTTATTTATTTCAAATTTAATACTAACTACATAAATTTTATACATATTCAAACTGAGTTTTTAAACATATATACTTACTTATTGTCGGGGTGTGAGCCCAACATACGGAGGATCTTGGCCTCCAAGTCACTGAGCCATCATCCGCATGCTCCCCATAGTATTGTGTCTCGCTATCATCAGCTGCGATGGCTCCTTGTATGGTATCCGAGTGTTCAACTCATGGGAAACATCATCTCTACCTCACCATGTCCACATACACCTAACTCGCTCATGGTAGGACATGGAGTGCCAAGATCATAGGGAACAGTGAGACCCTTCCCCATGCTCGGGGGCAGGGTCTATACCCAGTCGATCTATCTGTGGGGACCGTAAGTCGTCTACCCTTCCCAGCGTACTCATGTCAACCTGCAAAACACATAATATTATACTCAATTAATTATGTATATAATAGATAAAAAGTCACCAATATAACCAATCAATGTAGAAAGAAATAACACTTTCCATACATATACATAATCTTAACATGCAAAACCCATATAAAATTACATATGGGCACCTAAATAAACTACATATAGCTAGTTAGGTTAAATGTTGGTTTTTTTTTTAGTTTACTATACCATTTATGCATTTGTATGGAAAGTGTAGATAAATTCAATATCCAGCTTGAATCCCAATGTTAGTTGTTTTGTACTTTATCACGTAGGCATATTAGGATCTCGTGTCTTAATTATTCTAAATTTTGAAAATGTAAACATTCACATCTGAATCGGTAAAAATAGATATGCCGTTATTAATCAAAACCTACACAAAATATGGGTTGTAACGACCTAGATTTTAAAGCTCTTATTTAAATAATATTAAATAAGATTAAAAATATGAATGAATAAATTAGATCAATGATATGTGGATTAATGATATTAAATAACTATTTAGTGTTAAAATATATTACATTGATTTTTGACCTCTTATGTATATTACTTCAATTCTAAGAATTTAGCTTCACTAATATGTTTATGGGCATAATTAAACTCAATCTAGTAAATAAATTATTTATATTGGTGTTTAGTGAAGTTAGAAATTAATTTGAAGCTTTTGGTTTTAGCCTAAAAGCGGTGTCTTAATTTTCATCTTGTCTAAATGAGATTAAAACCGCTTAAGAAAGATACCAAGGCTAGCCACCTTTGTTGAAAGCTTAAAGTCTTCTAGTAATGATGATTATAGTAAATATCATGATTATAATGATTTAATAAGGCAAGTGGCCAAGTGGGAATGCAAATAGATTAAAGCCTAAGTTGAATATGAAACTTTGTACATGCCAAAAGTAGACTCAAGCGAACTCGGATGAAGTCGAACCAAAAATATAAAATGTTTGTTTGAGTCCTCTATCTACGCTCAAAATTTCATGTCAATCGAATACGTTTGGACATTGAAAAATGGATCGAATACACTGCCCTCATTTTGGACGAAAATATCAATTGGTATAGAGCATGAAATATGGACTAGGTTCATTCTTTTGGTTAAATCCATCTCAACCCTTAGATCAAAGGTTTAAAAATAGATCCTAACCATTCATTCTCTTATAAATAGAGCCTAAGCTATAGTCACTTTCACTTGCTTTTATTTACAATCTTAGAACAAGTAAAATTGTTTTACTCCTCCTTTCATTTTACTTCTAGTCAAAATACCATATAACCTAAGATCTTTCTTGTAGTGTTCAAGCGTTTTTAAAACTAGCTACCTAGAAGATTTGGTGGAGTTTTACTTCTAAAGTTATTGGGTAAGTGTTTCTTGTATAAATATCATGATTTATTGCTTTTATTACTTGTCCTCATTTAATTGTTTAAAGACCCAATAAGCGTATAATGTAAAATAAAGTAATGGAACAAGTGAATTAATAATAAAGTTAGTGGACAAAATCAATTAAGACTTATAATATTATCTATATATTATTTACTTTACTGATGTTTACATTCGATCATTTCTTTTATGTCATTTAAATTTACTTTCATATTTAGCGGTAAAGACCATTTGATGTCATCCCGAAATATGCATTATTTATTCAGTTATTTATTTTATGTCATTTAAATTTCTGTTCATATTTCTAGCGGTAAAGACCATTTGATGTCATCCCGAAATATGCATTATTTACATTGATTATTTATTTTATGTCATTTAAATTTCTGTTCATATTTACAGCGGTAAAGACCATTTGATGTCATCCCGAAATATGCATTATTTATTCGATTATTTCTTTTATGTCATTTAAATTTCTGTTCATATTTACGGCGGTAAGGACCATTTGATCTCATCCCGAAATATGCATTATTTACAATGATTATTTCTTTTATGTCATTTAAATTTTAATTCATATTTTTGGCGGTCATCCCGAATATGAATTGATATTACATTCATCATTTCTTTATTGTCATTTAAATTTTGATTCATACTTTGGTAGTGCGGACCATTGGTCTCATCTCAAAAATATCGTCATGTTTTATATATATTATTTATAATACTAGTTTGTATTTAGTGATCTTGGCCATTAGCCTCGTCACCAAAAATGAATTGGGCATAAAGCTAGTTATAAGTAATTATCTTAGATTAATATAATAAAATGAGTAAAAAAATATGAAGTGACGGATAATAAATAAATATAAAAGATGAGGTCTTTAAACAATTTTATTATTGGAGGATGAACTAAGTATTGTTTGTATGTATGCATTATATACGAAGTGGGCGAAATTCTATGCTAAGGAGAGTAAGTATGGATATACTTCTTGAGTACTAACTTTGTTTTATTGTTATAGGAATTCTTATTTTGTCTTATTGATATAATTTTGCAATACAAGCTGCTTTGCATAATGTGTCTAATAAAATGGGAATGATAAGATAGCCACCTTAAGAACAAAATGGGTGGATTGCGCGAGGCTGTCGGTATCTCGGTGGATGAGGGTATATAACCGTCCATGAGCCTATAATATATAACTAATTTGGGGCGGTGTAGTTGCCCGACACAAGCGAGTAAACCTCTAAAGTGTGAGGACATAACGGACGTAAAGCGGGTGAGAGCTCATGAGAAGATGAGAGTGAAGAAAGATTATCATAAAACACAAACTAATCTGTCATTCTGTTTGCATGCACAACTCATTCATTATTATATATTTTAGTCTTTAATCTTATTTGTTCAAACTAGTCTTTTAGTCTTTATATCTAGGAAAATAGATTACTCACTTGTTTGCCTATGTAAATATGATAACGTCATCTTTACATAGATCTTGATCTTGAGGATAGAAAGTGAGGGCGATGGTCCTTTTCTGGTTTTGATGGTTGATAGACCATCTCTGCTTGGATTTATGCTTACTCTATGGAGCAAGTCTCATTTATGTTAATCGCTTTTATTATGTATGGTGATGTGTGTAAACTTAATAGATATTACTATGTTAATTTAGGTGCCGTCATGGCATATATTTGGTACACATAGTGTGTACTTATGTTGTAATAAAACCATGTTTCAATTTTATTTAATAATATATCACCTCAAGGTATTTGATCACTCAGCTGTGTTGTTATAAGTTATTCTAGGTCATAGAAAAAAAAAATATACATACTCATTTGTAGATTGTATTTTCTAAAGTTGCGGCGTCACGACTTGATATTTGCTAGTTCAAATATCGGGCGTTATTATGGTATCGAGGCGGTTTGCTCTATGGGAAAGTTAGTATCACACTAGAACTAGGGTATACAACACAGAGAGCTTCACTAAATAAAATACTACACCTTTTTATAAAAACTTTTGTTTGAGAATAAAGTATTAGCGATAGAAGCCCATCTTTGTTATTTACATGTTTGAGTGATTTTGCTGTTTGCTTTGATATAGATAAGTCGTTAATTAGCATGCACTGAGTTATGGTATGAAAGCGTGATAGGGTACTATGGCGGTGGAACAATACTCAATTAAATTCCTTGAGTTAGCCAAGTTTAGTATTAATTTTATTCCTAACGAGTATCAAAGGCCGAACATTTTGAAAATGGCCTTAACTCTCATCACGGAAAAAGTTATGCGCCATGAGATCAAAAGCTATACTCGATTAGTAAGCGTAGCATCCCTTCTTTGAGAGGGCCTTTCGTGAGGCGTCTGCGGCTTCACGAACATAGGAAGCGGTCAATGCTTGGGCATCCTATCCTCTAACGATTTTAGTCGCGTGGTGGCTCCAAACTAGTGGATCACCAGAATTTTTCTTCTCCAGGTGGAAGTCGGAAGGTTGCTTGTCCCAAATGTGGAAGAATGCATTTTGGAGATTGCGGGCGCAGAAAGTACTGGTTGTTTCGATGTGGTCAAAGGGCATTTTAAGAAGGATTGTCCGATGAATACTACGGGAGAAGTTGGAGCACAAAGAATGACTTCCAACAAAGAAGGCATGCTCAAGCAAGAGCCATATCGTTGACCCCCATAGATGGCGATGAGAATGATGAAGCGAACAATGATATAGTGGCAGGTACCATTTCTCTATTTGGTACTCTTGCGTGTACTCTCTTTGATTCTAGAGCTACACATTCATTCATTTCCGCATTATACACTAAGATTTGTCATACAAGTACCACGACCATTAGGGCAAGATTGGTGGGTACAAACACCAAGGAGGAGAAAGGATAAATGAATTACTATCATCATTGAGGATGAGTATAAGCATAGTCATGTAATTAAAATAAGTATATGATTGTTAACTTTGAAGAATTATAAATGGTTGTACCTAAGCAAATAACTAATCATGGTACCATATAAGGATTGATATCTAGCTATATTTTGAGGGAAAATGATAATCATATTAGTGGTACATGATCATGAATATTAAGAGATAGAGATGTTGAAAAATATTATTGTCTTATAGCCACTTTGACAAAGTGATTAAATAAAATCGAAGAAGCGTAGTGAGCTCGAGAAGAGAAGCTCACGACATTTTGAGGTATGAACTAGCGATCGAATAATTGTTTGAAATTGATGTTGTTAGGACTTGATAAGAAAAAAAATAGTGAATATACGATCTAAAAGGAAATAATGATGCTTAGCTCATCATAAGGATATTGAGAAAATGCTATGAAGTATTAGGTGGTGATTAATTAAGGGAAGAAAATGATTATAGAATTACCTACAATTAATGATATGATAAATTGCACATAGCACAAATTCAGAGAGCTTGATGAATACTAAGTGTAGGATTAGGAGTGGTCTATCTAAAATAGAGTGCGGGGTAATTGGATTGCGTCAAAGGAAAGTACAAAGTGGATCCCAATATTTACATTGTCGAGTTTGCTTATAACAAAAGTTTCTTTTAGGCAACTATTGGTATGGCACCATCTGAAGTACTCTATGGGCCATAAATGCAGGTCGCCACTTTCTTTGGGATGAAGTTGGTGAAAGGCAATTGGTGGGACCAGAAGATAATCCAAGACACTAAGGACAAGGTCATATTAATTTGGGAAAAAGGATGCTATGACTCAAAGCCGTCAAAGAGTTATCTGACAAGGGGCGTCACCTAGTGAATTTTGAAGTTGGCGATCAAGTATTCCTTAAAGTATCACCAATGAAGAGGCGTGATGCGTTTACGTAAAAGGAACTAGAATGAGAGAAATACATGACAAATATCACATTTATTCTAGCGGATATATCACTCGGTAAGTACATATATATATATATATATTATTACGTAGTAAATGGTATTTTATGATTGTTTATATGGGTATTGTTCAAAACTACAAAAGTTGAGGATACCTTAGGGATAAGAAGTGATATTATTAAAATGCTTTGGTCGATGTTTTGAGATGGTAGATAAATCGTAGTCTTGTATGTAAAAAGTGTAGTACCTAAGTGAAAACATTGAAACTTAAGAAGTAATGCGTCAGACTATAAAGTATATGAAAGAAGATTGAGGAACATTATTTTTTACACCCTTTTTCTTAGAAAATTACCATACGATAAAAGGTTAGAGATTAAGTGCAAGACATGACTAAGATTAGGCGTTACGATAAAATTTAAGTTGCTCATATTGAGGTTATGTGATAATTAAATGCCTTAATTTGGGTTCGAAATTCCAATAAGATTGGTAGAATGTAACGACCTAGATTTTAAAGCTCTTATTTAAATAATATTAAATAAGATTAAAAATATGAATGAATAAATTAGATCAATGATATGTGGATTAATGATATTAAATAACTATTTAGTGTTAAAAATATATTACATTGATTTTTGACCTCTTATGTATATTACTTCAATTCTAAGAATTTAGCTTCACTAATATGTTTATGGGCATAATTAAACTCAATCTAGTAAATAAATTATTTATATTGGTGTTTAGTGAAGTTAGAAATTAATTTGAAGCTTTTGATTTTTAGCCTAAAAGCGATGATCTTAATTTTCATCTTTGTCTAAATGAGATTAAAACAGCTTAAGAAAGATACCAAGGCTAGCCACCTTTGTTGAAAGCTTAAAGTCTTCTAGTAATGATGATTATAGTAAATATCATGATTATAATGATTTAATAAGGCAAGTGGCCAAGTGGGAATGCAAATAGATTAAAGCCTAAGTTGAATATGAAACTTTGTACATGCAAAAAGTAGACTCAAACGAACTTCGGATGAAGTCAGACCAAAAATATAAAATGTTTGTTTGAGTCCTCTATCTACGCTCAAAATTTCATGTCAATCGAGTACGTTTGGACATTGAAAAATGGATCGGAATACACTGCCCTCATTTTGGACGAAAATATCAATTGGTATAGAGCATGAAATATGGACTAGGTTCATTCTTTTGGTTAAATCCATCTCAACCCTTAGATCAAAGGTTTAAAAATAGATCCTAACCATTCATTCTCTTATAAATAGAGCCTAAGCTATAGTCACTTTCACTTGCTTTTATTTACAATCTTAGAACAAGTAAAGTTGTTTACTCCTCCTTTCATTTTTACTTCTAGTCAAAATACCATATAGCCTAAGATCTTTCTTGTAGTGTTCAAGCGTTTTTTTAAAACTAGCTACCTAGAAGATTTGGTGGAGTTTTACTTCTAAAGTTATTGGGTAAGTGTTTCTTGTATAAATATCATGATTTATTGCTTTTATTACTTGTCCTCATTTAATTGTTTAAAGACCCAATAAGCGTATAATGTAAAATAAAGTAATGGAACAAGTGAATTAATAATAAAGAGTTAGTGGACAAAATCAATTAAGGACTTATAATATTATCTATATATTATTTACTTTCTGATATTTACATTCGATCATTTCTTTTATGTCATTTAAATTACATTTCATATTTAAGCGGTAAAGACCATTTGATGTCATCCCGAAATATGCATTATTTACATTCGATTATTTATTTTATGTCATTTAAATTTCTGTTCATATTTCTAGCGGTAAACCATTTGATGTCATCCCGAAATATGCATTATTTACATTCGATTATTTATTTTATGTCATTTAAATTTACTGTTCATATTTACGTGATAAAGACCATTTGATGTCATCCCGAAATATGCATTATTTATTCATTATTTCTTTTATGTCATTTAAATTTCTGTTCATATTTACAGCGGTAAGGACCATTTGATCTCATCCCGAAATATGCATTATTTACATTCAGTTATTTCTTTTATGTCATTTTAAATTTTAATTCATATTTTTGGCGGTCATCCCGAATATGAATTCGATATTACATTCGAGTCATTTCTTTTATTGTCATTTAAATTTTGATTCATACTTTGGTAAGTGCGGACCATTGGTCTCATCTCCAAAATATGCGTCATGTTTTATATATATTATTTATAATACTAGTTTGTATTTAGTGATCTTGGCCATTAGCCTCGTCACCAAAAATGAATTAGGGCATAAAGCTAGTTATAAGTAATTATCTTAGATTAATATAATAAAATGAGTAAAAAATATGAAGTGACGGATAATAAATAAATATAAAAGATGAGGTCTTTAAACAATTTTATTATTGGAGGATGAACTAAGTATTGTTTGTATGTATTCATTATTATGAAAATGGAAGCGAAATTCTATGCTAAGAGGAAGTAAGTATGGATATACTTACTTAAGTACTAACTTTGTTTTATTGTTATAGAATTCTTATTTTGTCTTATTGATATAATTTTGCAATACAAGCTCTGCATAATGTGTCTAATAAAATGGGGTGATAAGATAGCCACCTTAAGAACAAGTTTGGTGGATTGCTTGCGAGGCTGATCAAGTATCTCGGTGGATGAGGTATATATGTAGTCCTTGAGGCCTAATATATAACTAAGTTGGGGCGGTGTAGTTACGGCCATAAGCAGTTAAACCTCTAAAGTGTAGGGGACATAACGGACGTGTGAATGAGAGCTCATGAGAGAGAGAGTCGAAGAAAGATTATCATAAAACACAAACTAATGCAATCATTCATTATTATTATGCACACAACTCATTCCACATTATTATATATTTTAGTCTTTAATCTTATTTGATTCAAACTAGTCTTTTTAGTCTTTATATCTAGGAAAATAGATTACTCACTTGTTTGCCTATGTAAATATAATAACGTCAAATCTTTACATAGATCTTGTCTTTGAGGATAGAAAGTGAGAATGATGAGTCCTTTCTTTGGTTTTGATGGTTGATAGACCATCTCTGCAGAGTTATACTTACTCTGTGGAGCAAGTCTCATTTATGTTAATCGCTTTTATTATGTATGGTGATGTGTATAAACTTAATAGATATTACTATGTTAATTTAGAATTTATGTCACAAGCATATATTTGGTACACATGAGTGTGTACTTATATTGTATATGAAAACCATGTTTAATTTTTATTTAATAATATATCACCTCAGTATTTCGATCCATTCATATTATGTGTATATAAGATTATTATCTAGGTCATAGAAAAGAAAAAATATACGTACTCTGCTTTATGATTGTATTTTCTAAAGTTGCAGCGTCACGACTTACGATATTTGCTGGATTTCAAATATCGGGCGTTATGGGTTTACATCCAAATGCAAAAATTCTCCACCAAAACATAATTTCAAACTATTGAGTGCGTAATTGTGCATGCATGCATGCAAATACATTAAATAATATTCTCTCCATATACAAACCAAACATGTCAAACTATTCAAATATATTACAAAACATATATCTTAAGCAAATAAATTAGTTATTTAACCTATAAAAATTAAATTATTTAATATAATTACATCAAAAATATTTAATAATATACATTGTATATTACATTTTATATCATTTATTTAATTATCTAATAAATAAATAAATGAATAAATTACTCCCATACCTAATAGCACATACATCTATATATATATAATATATATATATATATACTAGATTACATATATTTCATAATATATATATATATATATATATTTATATAAAGCCAATGTTTTACACCCATATATATACAAACCCATATATATATAGATTAAATCAAGAAATATATGTATATATATATATATATATATATATATACCTGATTTTCGTCTGAGAACGAGTTAGAGCGTGAGAGCCTTGAGCTTGAAGTCGTGGTCACCGGAGGGAGCAAGGCGGTGACGCTGCCGAGAGAGAGAACCACGAGAGAGAGAAACACCACGTGAAAGCGAGATAATGGCCGGCTGGCGAGAGGCGCGGTGAGAGAAATGTGCGAAGGTGACGCCCGGTTGATGGAGAAAAAAATGGCGGAAGAAATGATGTTGCAAAGTAGACAGCTTTGGGGGGAGAGAAAGAAATGTGAGGGAAGAAACGTGCAGGAAAGGAAAGGAAAGAAAAGAAAAGAAAAGAAAAAACAATAGGTCTGCAGTAGGGAAGGCGCACACCACTGCGCATGCGCCTTCCGAGGCAGTCTTGACGTGCCATGGCACGTCAGAGGTTTTGACGTGCCAATGTGGCACGTCAAAACTTGACGCCACATGGCACGCGTAACTATATCCCATAAATTTTTTTGTTTAATTAGACACAAATTTTACAATTATATTTATTTTAATTTTATTAAAATTATTTCTACTATATCATATAACTTCTATCAAAATTATATTTTATCTATTACATAATTAGAGAAAAATAAATTAGTATTCTAGACGTATAGATAATTAGACGTATCAACCGACCGACAATATATGTTGCGTTGGCGATCGAGTTCATGTGAGGTTTATGGTCTTATAAAATAAATGCATCAGTATGTTTTATATTTATTTTTATAAATAATATAAGTAGCCATCATATTAATATTACTAGATGATCGATTTATGCATGCATGATACACACATATATATATATATATATATATATATATAGCATACATATATACTAAGTAATATATAAGCATACATATATACTAAGTAATTTATACCAATATGATAAACTATAATTTGCCTATCGAATCAAAATTTAATTTTTAGGCCAATTAACATTAATTTATTTTTAATACATATTTTTTATATCAAAATAAAAATAGAGTTTTGGTATATATATATATATATATATATATAAAATATAAAATTAAAATTAAAATTTATGGGGTTTTGACGTGTCATGCATGACACGTCAAAACTTTTGACGTGCATGCAAGTTTTTGACGTGCACACATGGCACGTCAAAACCTATAATTACTAATTATATATATTATATTATTTAAATCATTATAAATGATATTCACAATTTTATTATATTAAAATTATATTAACTCTATCATATATTTACTCTATCCAATTACAAATAACTAGAGAAAAATAAATTAGTATTCTAGACGTATAGATAATTAGACGTATCAACCACGACAATATATGTTGCTGGCGATCGAGTTCATGTGAGGTTTATGGTCTTATAAAATAAATGCATCGAGTATGTTTTTATATTTATTTTTATAAATAATATGAGTAGCCATCATATTAATATTACTAGATCGATCGATTTATGCATGCATGATACATATATATATATATATATATATATATATAACATACATATATACTAAGTAATATATAAGCATACATATATACTAAGTAATTTATACCAATATGATAAACTATAATTTGCCTATCGAATCAAAATTTAATTTTTAGGCCAATTAACATTAATTTATTTTTAATACATATTTTTTATATCAAAATAAAAATAGAGTTTTGTATATATATATATATATATATATATAAATATAAAATTAAAATTAAAATTTATAGGGTTTTGACGTGTCATGCATGACACGTCAAAACTTTTGACGTCCATGCATGGCACGTCAAAAGTTTTTGACGTGCCACACATGGCACGTCAAAACCTATAATTACTAATTATATATATTATATTATTTAAATCATTATAAATGATATTCACAATTTAATTATATTAAAATTATATTAACTCTATCATATATTTACTCTATCCAATTACAAATAACTAGAGAAAAATAAATTAGTATTCTAGACGATAGATAATTAGACGTATCAATCGACCGACAACATATGTTGTGTTGGCGATCGAGTTCATGTGAGGTTTGGTATTATAAAATAAATGTATCGAGTATTTTTATATATTTTTTTATAAATAATATGAGTAGCTATTATATTAATATTACTAGATTGATCGATTTATGCATACATATATATATATATATATATATATATATATATATATATATATATATATATATATATATATATCTATACCAACTTCATTTATACTAATATGATAAACTATATATAATTTTCCTATCCAATCAAAATTAATTTTCTATGCCAATTAACATTAAGTGTTGTTTATTACATTTTTTTATATTCATAATTAAAATTATTTTTGATATATATATATATATATATATATATATATACGTATATATATATATACAATTAATATAATTTTTGACGTGTCATGCTTGACACGTCAATAGTTTTGACGCCCCATACATGGCACGTCAAAAACTTATATAATATATATATATATATATATATATATATATATATTATCTTATTTAAACTATTTTCATAAAATTTTATTTATTTAAATGTTATTAAAATAGTATTTACTCCTATCATATATATATATATATATATTTATTCTCTCCAATTAAAATTAATTAGAGAATAAAAAAAAAAACCCCCATATATTTTAGATGTATAGATATATAATTAAATGTATCAACTAACCGGCCGCATATATTGTGTTTGTCGAGTTCATATGAGTTTTGCAGGTCTTATAAAATAAATGCATCGAGTATGTTTTATATATTTTTAGAAAAATAATATGTGTAGCTATCATATTAATATTAATAGACTGATCAATTTACGCATGCATACATATATACTAATGATAATAAACTATAATTTATACTAATGACAATAAATATTAATTTTTTATGCCAATTAACATTGAAAAGTTTTTGATGCCAATTAACAATAATTTTTTATGCCAATTTTTTATGCATATTTGTTTATATCAAAATTATTGTTAATGTTTTTTTTATTAAAAAAAGTTTTTTGACGTGTGGAATTGACACGTCAAAAGTTTTTGACGTGTGAAATTTACACGCCAAACTTTTGACGTGTCAAGTTGACACGCAAAAGTTTTGACGGTCGATTCATCACGTCAAAAACTTTTGACGGTGAATTTCACACGCCAAAAGTTTTTGACGTGAAAAAGACACGTCAACAAAATTTTTTTGACGTGCTTACTTAGACACGTCAAAGTTTTGACGTGGCAAACATAAGTTATTGTTTGCCACGCCAAAAACTCATATTTTTGTAGTGGATGTTGTGTAAGTATGCATAGAATTAGGATTCTCCCGTTCATTTGGAAGAGTATTTTTATCCTCAAAAATGGAAAGACAAAAATAGTCCTAAAATATAACTAATTAGATACTCGCAATTTATTTGAGCGGGAGAAGATCTTCCTTCGAATGCATATGGTGAAAGAGAAGTGCTAGAGAGCCAAAGAGTTGAATCAAAAATTTTTCAAACTAACGTAGTAGACCGTGAGTGGCATAAGAGAAAGAGAATTGCATTTTTTAATTTAAAAACTTCTTATAGTTTGAAAATTTTTGGTTCAATCTTTGGCTCTCTAGCACTACTCATGGTGAAAAAGAAGTGCTAGGAGCCAAATAAATGAACCTGAAAAATTTTCAAACCGAGGTGATAAATCGTGAGTGATGCATAAAAGAGAAAGAATTGCATTTTTTTAATTTAAAAGCCCTTGCCAATCAATTTAAAAAAATTTCTAGATTTATTTGTTTGACTTTCTAACACTTCTCCATGGTGAAAAACATGTTTTAAATCGTTTTACACCTTCTCTTGTCAAAATGTGCAACACATTGTGTTCTAAATAGTGTTAGGCCGTACTTGAGCCCAATGCAGGTAGGCCCATCTAATTAGACCTTGGTTAGAATGGTCGTCAATATTCATGATTTACAAACATTTACGCTTTGAACATTTAATTTCTAAATTTCATTTTAGAAAAAAAGTTTGGTTTAAAAGTTGAATTGGCTTCTAGGAATGGTGTGAATCCCCCCCCCCCAGGGCTTAGCCATTCTTTTTAAATTGATTTTATGGAAAATTTTATTATGAAAGAGGAAAATAGAGTAAGCAAGGCGAGGGAGAAAAGCTTGAAGAAACTCTATGGGAGTAAGCATTAATTAATCCCAGATTTTATTCGTTTATTGTTGAGTTGTTGAGATTTGATGTTAATTAAAGTTTTTGATTAAATGTTGACTTTCGGTATTTTAATTGGGAGATTATATGATGTTATTTTTTGTTTTGAAATGTTAGTTTTAGGTTTTAGAGTGATAAAAAGGTCAATATTCGTTGCACAAAAATAGAATGGAATTGCAGGGATAACTCTGTAAATCCACTGATACTCGAAGATTGTACCAACAAATAGATTCTACAAACCCAGAAAAACCGGATCCACCGTTGCAAAAACCAGATGCAGGACCATCCCACCAATCAATCAACCCACATTGTCTCATATATACAAACTCAACTAAGAATTACTAATTATTTAACCGTAAAAAGAATACAAATGCACTGGCAAGAGTCGCCAGTGCATTTGTGGGTCTTCTGGAGGGTATGGCGGAGAAGCCCAAATCCCAGAACAAGGCCAAGAACCACCAACACCGTGACAATGAAGATGAAGAAGATCTTTGTAGCTTTACCCACATAACACATTTCTTCTTTCTTTTCTTTTTTTTTTTTTCCAAAGATTTGAGCTTGGAAAACTCTGAATCTGACATGGTTGGGTTACTTTTCGTAAATGGTAGCAGACGAAGGAGAGAGAGAGAAAGTGAGGGTTAGTTGGTCTGTCATTGCCATATCTTCATGATACTTGAACCAACTCCAAAGACCAAACACAACTAAACAGCTTATCTTCTTTCTCAGAGGGTTCTTTCCTTTTCCCTCTACTCTACCTGTATATATACACGATTCCTGTGATTAGCTCAAACTGAAAACCCATCAAATCATTTCTCTGTGATTAGCTCAAACGGTGGGTGGGATACAGCCACCAGACTCAATTTTATATACCGACAATCACTTTATTTCTATATAAACATGATTCTACTTGTTATGATTTGAATTAAATTCACAGTTTTCCAGTATGCCCCAAACCGTGATGTGCTTGGAAGAAGATTTTGGAGAAACTCTGTTTTGGTTGCATTAACCAAAACAATAAGTTGTTCTTATATCTATAACCAAAGGAGCTAAGAGCTCTTTACAATAATTGCAGAAAACTTAAGAAAATACAAGAGGAAAGTTTACAAGCAGGCTAATAAGTCATAAGTGGAAGAAACAACTAAGCAAAACCACCAGCTTCTTCAGTGACACCTCTGGCTCTGGTTCCTACTCCAACTCAGAAAGTACTTCTCATATGGGCTCAAACTTCTTTTAATGGACGATAATCTACACATAAAATTTTTAATTGAAATATGAGGTAAATAGAGTCAAATTTGAACTCGGACCTTTGACTCTAATACCATGTTAAACTATTGATTATCTCAAAAGCTTAAATTGATAAGAAGAGACAAATTTAATTATTTAATCATATTCTAACACATCCTAATATGGGTTTCAACTTCATAATGTTGATGCTTTAGGCATTACATAACAATAATCAGATAAATTCTTCGTGCGGAATGTTGTTGAGTGATTTCTGTCACCAAGTTTTTATTTTACCTGATGTATTTGGGAGACAAGTTCATAACAAAAGTGTTCAATATTATGATTAAATTTCAAATTCAAAATAGAACCAACGACAACCCAAAAAATGACAAACAAATGATAAAAAAATCAACCATGCATGCATATTTATTTGGGCGCTACTTGAAATTAGATTCGAAAGAAGTCCATCACATCTAACGTGGCCATTTTCATTTCCCTGTGGCATCCAATTCCTCTTATAATCCTTACCTCGATCTGGTGGTGCTGGGTGGAATCTAAATTATCTAATGCTTGTGGCATCACTTTCCAGAATTATTGAGCGGAACAAAACAACTATCATTTATTTGTCATTATACTTCGACATTGAAACTACATTTACTATATATTATTGCGCTAATATGAAAAGGGCCACTTCTATTTGGTGTTTTTAGTTTTCTTTTCTTTTCTTTTTATTGGAAAAATATATATAAAAATGAATAACTTCATTTTAGATTTTTGAACTACCACGCATTTTGATAAGACTTCGAAATATTATAACGGCCACCTCTAAGTGGCCCACCAGAACATCCTGGGGTGGTTGAGTGTGGCGCTCGGCCACCCCACCTTTGGGTTGACTCGTGCCCTAAGGTGGCAGGAGGTGGTAGCAAGCGCCTCCGCCAATGGCTGCCCAACTAGCAACCACCCATTTACATTTTTTTTTTAAAAAAAAAATAGACAATTAATTTTTTAGTTTAATATATTTATATTTTTATTATCAAGAATGACACATGTCGCCATTTTATTGGTATTGACGTGACATCTAACATAATTCGACAAATTGTTTAACGGAATTTAACTCCAATGACTAAAATTATTCTTTTGGCATGTCCCAGAAACTTATGATGAGTTCACTTTCATTTTGGCAAAAAACTTTAGACAAGATAACAAAGCGAAACTAAGATATGAACTCGAAGAACCTAGCCTTTTTTCACATATCCTAAAAGATGACCGTTGGGACCCCTTCCCTATGAGATTTGTACAAGCTCCACAATACATCAACACCGTGGCTCAATGTAATTTGCACGATTTTGAGAAGACAATCATTTACCGGTCATGAGCATGAAATTTGTATTGTATATTTGTATTTATTCCTATTGTGTAGACTAGCATAGTCATATGTTTAGTCATGAGAATATTGGAGGTATGTCTTTGTTAAATTTTATTTATACATGCTATGAAAAAAGAATAAATCTATTATTGAAATATTCTAACAATTTGATCACATGCATCGAAGATGGATACTTGAAATCTCAGACCAATCATTGCAGGCAAGTGTGTTGATGGTTGAGTACGTTATAGACTTGATCAAAGATGGATCACACATGCACTACAATCATCGGGTCTATTGGGATTATGGCATTAGCCATGACTTATCCAAGCAAGTTGTTAAGGCGGGTCATTATCGATATCACGCGCTAATTGCTCCTTAGCTCGGAGGATAGAAACCAGTGAGGATCTCCTCATACATTAACTCGAATAAAACAAAAGGAGCAAGGACATTTGTTAACAACGTTTCTAGTACCTATCAAGAATTCATTTAAGAAGTTGAGCAGCATATCATATATGAAAAGAAGATATGCACAAGGAAACTACGTACATTATACTGAAAATGCACAACCATATGCTCTTATGTGCTGCCAAGATTACCATGTCACAAAACAGCAATGGGAAATATGTGCTCATTTTTAAAATTTAAAAATACATTGCATAGGAGAAGGTTTACTTGACAAACAAGCTTGATCTAGTTTTGCTTTTTTACTAAACATTATTGATAACTAATCGTTTTCAAGGTAGCTAGAAGGGATCGAGTCACTGGCATCTGGTCCAAAAGCCTCACAAAATGCAATGAACCATAAATCAAATCTTGAAGCACACAATTTAAACAGGGGATTTTTATAGCTCAAGGATGATTTGGTTCAATTTAAACACGAGAGAGAGAATATCACGTAATCTCTGCTGATTCCACATCAACGTTGATATCAGCAATAATTTTGATGATTTCTACCAGTAATCTAGGTCTATCTGCTGTCTCTATACAAAGTAGCTGTAAATTGGAGAGAAAAATACATAATAAGATGGTAGATTAATGCAACCATTCTTTGCAAACAAGTATCAAACTTCATTCAGAATATGACCACCCAACAGGTTGGATCCTGCGAAGGTAGAACCACAAGAGAAACATAAAAATGAACAACAAATTACAATGCTAAAAGACAACTTAATCACAAGTAGCGAACCTTCTCTTATGTCCATCTTCCTTCACTTGTATCTGAGTTGCAATATCAACATCAAGCTGCATAACAAAATCACAAACTTCAGTTCAAACCTGTAAAGTTACCGAAAACACATGAAATTGAAGTTGGTTGAGCTAACTAGATCATAGCCATGAAAACTCTGATTCCCAATGTATTACAAATTATACTTTCTACTAAATAAGCCTCAGCCATGGCACAAGAAGGAAAATGAGGAAGGCATACGGTAGAATAATTGAGTAAGACTGCCAATTAGTTTGCATCCAAGAAAAATCTTTCAATGGAAAGCCCGCTGTGCAAATGAGCACACCATTATGCAATTGGAATTCCTTTCAAGTTGTAATTAAAAAAAAAAAAAAAAATTATTGTAATTGGGTTTAATTGTGTTACATTAACCATTCATACTTGTCTAATCTTTTTAATATGAAACTTAAATTCTTTTCCACCCATGTGTTTTAACTCAACAGAATACAATAAACACATGTTGCATTTAGTGCCCTCAAAGAATCCAGTTGTGGAATAATTGAACTATTAAATGAGAAATTTGCAAGGGGTGTGTTGTTTGAAATAGTGCTACTCTGTCTACATATACCTTTGCCCGACAAAGCCATGACACTTAGACAAGCTCATTTTCTTTTTAATTTTTTTTTTAATTAAAAAGGTAAGTGTGAGAGATTAACTGTTTCTATTTTATTTGGGCGTGATTATATTAGCATTTACTCATTGGGAGCTGCACATGAGGACCTATGCAGTAAGAACTGCAACACTCCCTCAAGTGTGATTAAGTCATAATCTGACCTAATTGTGACGTCCCACATCGCCTGGGTATGGAGATGGGGATGTGCTTAAATGTAGACTACATCCTTAATGACAACAACGCGTTTTAAAGCCGTGATGGCCATGATCCCATCAGAACTCCGCAGTTAAGCGTGCTTCTACTGGAGTAGTACTAGGATGGGTGACTTCCTAGGAAGTCTGGTTTGAAGGAAGCCAAAAGCGGACAATATTGTGTGTCATTGGGGTAAGATGTTACAAATGGTATCAGAGCCATTGCCCAGCCTGAGATGGGGGGAGCGTGCACAATCCCATGAAGGTCGCTAGCGGGCGCTCGTTGGGGGGGACGCCAAGAATGGGCAAATCCCATGAGGGTCGCTAGCGAGGACGCTAGGTCCTAAGAAGGAGTGATTGTGATGTCCCACATCGCCTGAGTATGAAGATGGGTGATTGTGACATCCCACATCACCTGAGTATGAAGATGGGGATATGCTTAAATGTATACTACACCCTTAATGACAACAACGCGTTTTAAAGTCGTAATGGTCATGATCCCATCAGAACTCCGCAGTTAAACGTGCTTTGCTTTGGAGTAGTACTAGGATGGGTGACCTCCTGGGAAGTCTGGTTCGAGGGGAGCTAAAAGCGGACAATATTGTGTGTCATTGGGGTGGAATGTTACACCAATCCCATAAATCGAGCATCAAAGAAAATTAAGGTGGTTTACACTAGACAAGCTCATCTTAATAAAGGGTGGTTGAATTTAGAGGTGTGTCTCTCAGCAATTTCAAAATTTCAGGGTGTTAACATATGTTATTTTGCATGTTTATATGCCTTAAAAATGATTCATGTCTTTGACTTTTGCTTGTATTGTGGCCAATTTCACTATTAATGTGTGCATCTCTAGATTTAAATATCAAGATCGTGCTTCTAATCCAAACGAAGCTATTAAACAAATTTTTAAAAACATATAGAAATTTGGATAAATACCCAAATGACTCTTGAGGGGGCACCACTTTCAGCTCTACCTCTTCCCCAGGGTTTCCTTCAAAAGGGAAAAAAAAAGTTTCACTTAATTTATAAGGGTGAGTGGGGGCATGAGGGCATGGGGCAGAGAGGAATGGAAACCATAGACCAAAACTTGAAATAAGGTATGAGGGCATGCCTTATTTCAATTTTCAGCCATTCAATCTTTTGAGATGTCTACACAAGAGGAGAGGGGGATTCAAACTAGTGACCTCGCTTATGAGGCCATTCAATCCTTTGATCACATTATTTGAACCCAAGTGATAAGTCTTTGCCGACAATGACACGACCTTTTACGAGCGCAGCCTTGACAATGTTATAGCTGATCATTATATATTAAATGATTCATTTTTTTTTATTTGATTAAATTTTTTTAAAAAATAGTAATTTTGTAAGGTATTAAAACTAAAGGTCTTAAATTCGAATTTTAACTTCATCAATTTACCTTCGATGTAAATTAAATATTTCATGTTTGGTGCCTCACCAGTTAAATATATCGGCTCGTGCTCGCTCAAAAATTCAGTTGCAGTAGGAGTAGCTACTTGTTTTATGGCTTTAATTTGAGCTTCAACATCAAACTGTCTCGAATTCTCATTTTCTCCGACATTTTTGATTTATACATTGTGGATTGTAGAACCTTTGTCTACTCTCTTGTAGATTCTTTAACCCAAAGAACTTAATTAAAGACGTGAGCTCTAGGATGAGTTGAAGCCTTCTGCAATAACGTTACCGTTACACCAGGGAAAATTCCACTACGCTTCCACAGCTAATGGAAGAAACTAATTCTATTTAAACCCACGTTTGAAGTGCAATAAGGCATGCAAAAGTTAATTCTCAAACATAGTGTTTTGGAGACTTATGAACCTCAGATTTCCTACCGCTAATTATTTTGATTAGAAAGATAGGTCGGAATAAAAAGCAAAATCCTGCTTCTTTCCGCTGACAGGCATATTGCTTGTTCAGTTACGAATTCTAGTAAAACAATTACTCGCCACGCATATTGGTTACAGAGCAACCTTTGGAAGACAATGTTGCAGTAGAAACTGTACTTTGAATGGTTACAGAACAACCTTTGGTTACAGAACAAATTAATGGCTATCATTGCCACGCATGTTGCCTTCACGAAGTAACAACCAAACCCAATCAACTAAGGAATAGAAAATGTTGATGGTGATCGATCGTAGTCCCTGGACTTCTGCCACACACTGGCTCAAGTATCATGTATCCACGTTCCCAATTCGAAGTGTTATGGCTGGGAGCCTCATATAGGTGTTCATCAAGGCTATGAGACAATTGTTTTGGTTGTTCTGATATTGGTGTTTATCAAGACTATTATGAGTCTCATATGAGGTTTCTTAAGAGAGTCATCATAACTTCAACTTCTAACTCATTCTTCCTAAATATTAAGCTCTAGAATCAAATTGCAGGAATAACTCTGTAAATCCACTCATCACCAAAGATTGTACCAACTGCCAACCAAAAAACAAAACAAATCTAATGCAAAACAATGCCATCAGAAATTAAACAAAATGGAAAATGCAGATAACCATGCACAGAGCCAAGTGTCGCCATCACCGGACTCAGCTGATTAATTGGTGACACCGTTGTTGTTGCCATCAGCAGAGTCATAAAGCCAGATTTCGACATAAGGTTTTCGCTAATAATAATCCTTTCAGCAGCAACGTCTTGTCATTGATGATTATATGCATATCATTAGGGACAACTATACACAATCATCACTGATGTTAAGTGTTCTAATAATTTTTTTTTTAGAAATAAATTGCTATGGCTTTTTTTTTTTTTTTTTTTCCCCTTTACCAATTACTGTTTAATTTTTTGTTTTTTTTTAATCAATTATCCAAATCCCACTTATTAATTAACATAGAAGAACAAAACAAAACGAAGAAGGGAAAAGGAAAAAAAAAAACTCAGCTAAATTGACTAGGACAGAGCATAGAACAATATCATATAACATATTAACATAGTAAAATAGATTGGAAAATAAATGGAATACAAAATGCAAAATTTCATTTTAGAAGAAAACTTTGGACAAGGTAACAAAGGGAAGCTACAAAATAAATCCGAAGAACCTAGCCGATTTCACTAATCCTAATGATAATTTTGACTCTACTCAGTTGGGACCCCTCCCCAGTGAGATTTGCACAACCTCCACAATACATTAACAGCGTGGCTTAATGTAATTTGCACGATTTAAAGAAAGTAGAGTCATTTACAAGTCACGATGAGCATGGAATTCATGACATGTAATAGAAGCTGAACAATTGTGAGCTCAACACTAGTAATTGTAGGCTAGCTACATTGATGGTTGAGTATGTTACAGACTTGGTCAAATATGGGCCGCACATGCATTGCAATCATAGATCTATTGGGATAATGACATTAGCCACATCTATCATCCAAGCAAGTTTTTTAGGGTAGATCGTTATTGATATCACAGGCTAATTGCTGCAAAAGAAAGCAGTACTCCTTTGTCTCAAAGGAGATCCCCCGTAGATCAACCTAAAAAGAAAAAAAGGAGTAGAGACATTTGTTAACAACAGTTTCCAAGAACCTGTTAAGAATTCATTAAAGAAGTTGAGCAGCATATCAAAAATGAGAAAGATATGCACAAGGAAACTACATTATACAGAAAATGCACAACTATAAGCTCTTATGAGCTGCCTAGATTACCAAGTCACAAAACAGCAATGGGAAATATATGCTCGTTTTTTAAATTTAAAAACACATTGCATGGGAGAAGTTTTACTTGACAAACAAGCTTGATCCAGTTCTACTTTTCTACTAAACATTATTGATAAACAGTCGTTTTCAAGGTAACTAGAAGGGATCGAGTCACTGGCATTTAAACAGAGAATTTTATAGCTCAAGAATGATTTAGTACAATTTACAGAGAGAGAGAGACCATACTTCTACGTCAATCTCTGCTGATTCTACAACAATGTTGATATCAGCAATAATTTTGAGGATTTTCACTAGTAATCCAGGTCTATCTGCCGTCTCTATATAAAGTAAGCTATAAATTGCAGAAAAAAACGAAAAATAAGATGATAGATCAATGAACCCATTCTTTGCAAACGAGTATTAAACTCATTCAGAGTATGACCTCCCAATAGGTTGGTTCGTGCAAAGGTAGAAGTAGAACCACAAGAGAAACATTAAAATAAAAAAATAAAAATAAAAAACAAATTATAATGCTAAAAGACAACTTAATCACAAGTAGCAAACCTCCTCTTTGGTCCATCTTCCTTGACTTGTATATGAGTTGCAATATCAATATCAAGCTGCAGAACAAAATCACAAACTTCAGTTCGACCTTGTAAAGTCACCAAAACGCATGAAATTGAAGTTGGTTGAGCTAACTAGCTCATAGCCATGAAAACTCTGATTCCCAATGTATTACTAATTATACTTTCAACTGAATAAGCCTCAGCCATGGCACAACAAGGAAAATGAGGAGAACATTTGGTCAACAAAACAGTTTTGAGATGCCAGGTGGACTCGCTCAGATATAATAGTTTTATGAGAAAGGAATACGGTAGAATAATTGAATAAGAGTACTAATTAGTTTGCATGCAAGAAAAATCTTTCAATGGAAAGCCTGCTGTGCAGATGAGCACACCATCATGCAATTGGAATTCCATTAAGGTTGTAATTTAAAATAAAAAAAAAATTATTGTCATTGGGTTTAATTGTGTTACATTAACCATTCATACTTGTCTAATCTTTTTAGTATGAAACTTAAATTCTTTTCCACCCATGTGTTTAAACTCAACAAAATCCAATAAACACATGTTTCATTTAGTGCCCACAAAGAATCCAGTTGTGGTAAAATTGAACTATTAAACTTGCATATTAATGTGAAATCAATATTTACTTTCAATTCTTAAAAAGCAAGATGAAGAGGAACACAGGACAATATACGATCTATTTACCGACTTGTCAACTTATTGCAAAGTGTTTCAAATCTTAAATCCATGTATGTCAGTGCTTTAATTGTTTCAGCATATGATTGAAAATCAGAAATTCTTCAAAATATCAAATCCCTTAGAGTGAAAATCAGAAATTCTCCAAAATATCATTGACATTTTAGCACTGGTATAGGTGTTTCTATATTCTATGCCTAAAGAAGTCAAAGATGCAGCATATTCTAAAATAAATTCCACTATCAAAAAAAAAAAAAAAAAAGAAAAAAAGAGAAGTTATACCAAGTTTCTTGTTTGTCTCTTCCTTCTTAGAAATAAGTGGGTATAACCAGTCAAAATTAGTCACTTGGAAGAAGTGAGATTGTCATATCCAAACAGATTGTAGAAATTTCCACCTGATTCTCATAACCAATTTCATGAATTGCTGCTTTCAATAAAAAAACCAAATAATAAATTCAACAATAACTCAAAAATTTCAAATGAAAATAATAAAAGTTTAAATTTCATCCATTGATGGAACTACTTGCAGTTAGGCTCCAACAACAATAATAATGAAAAGAGCGTTCCCAAATTGTGCAATATGATCTACATTTGATATTTATAAAATCGTAATAGAGTAGTGCAAAATTTATATTGAAGTTTTGTAAAAATTTGAGATGGGATTGACTTCCGATCTATTATAAGTCTTTACGTAATGCTACCACTTGCAGAATTTATATTTCAAAAGAAATGCAAGAAAAATTTAAAAGAAAACAATACTGAAATCCCAATGAAGTGAAAGATTGGAAACAATACAGAAATATTAGAGCTTTGCACAAATCGATTGTCGAAAGGTCTGAAGAAGCATCTATACTTCAAATCCAACTTCTCTGTGTCCGCCTTGAGCCTCTACTTCTCATCACGAAGCTTATTCTTCTCATCCTGCACAAGAAAAGGGAAATGCAGATGAAGCAGCAGTTTCTAAATGAAGTACATCCTCCAAACATATAAAAGAAAGTTGTTACTCTGAAAAAATCCCACCTTCAATTCTTTAATCTTCATTTTCAAATCCTCATTTAATTCATTTAGCTTCTGGGCTTCACTTTGTAACTGGGTCACCACTCACATAGCATCACTCAAAATGGCAGCCTTGTCTGTTTTGGCCGGCCTTCTAGGCACCAGGATAGAATCCTCCTTCTCTCTTACTATGGTTTGCATAATAACCCAAAGATCTTCATTTTTCAAGTTAAAATCTTCATTAAAAACACAATACAAGAGAAAGCAATACAGTCCAAACACCCACTAGTAAAATATAACTGTGCATATAACAATCTTTGCAAGAAGGAAAGAGATTAAAGTAAGCATACTTGCATTTTCCTTTGTTTTTTCTTTTTCTTTTCGTTACACACTAATAGCTGTCTAAAGAGTAATGCTATTTTACTTACTTGTTGCTCAAGTGAATTAGTTTACTTTTATCATCAAGAAACTTTTGGAGAATATTTGTATCATCCATGCTATCTTTCCTTAAGAAATAGTTATTTACTAAATTACTATGTAGGAACAGGAATCAACCTTAAGTAGACTGCTATCAAAGGATCCGCATAACCCACACTTATGATAGCTTCACCCATTTCATAGTACATTCTGGAATACCAAAAGGGAGGCACATCTTTCTGCCATCTTCTTCTTCTTCTTGTGCCTATTTCAAACAAGTCAAGTAACAAGACTCAATAGCTTAGCAGTTCAAGGCAACAGCAAAGGAGAGAACCAATAGTACTCGCTATCAATAGTCTACCACAGGAAGGAATTGAGCAAACGGTCCAACAGCTGAATTTTCAAGCCTTGCATACACAATATTTCAGCTGTAGCTTCCTGCAAATAAATATTGATACTAAAGATATTATCTATGTACAATCAAGCAAACAATATAAGGGCGAACTTACATATCCATTAAATTTCATCGACTTTATCATGGCAGAATGCATGTAAATAACTTGCGAGCAATCAGCAGAGAACATTCAAGTAAATCTTCATAATTTGAAATTTCACGTTGTTGCTCCAACATTCAAGTATCTCATTCCATCCACCTTGAAAGTGAGATTACTATGATCCAGCTTTCATAGGCATCAATGCCTAATATTTTAAATTTCTAGCACATTAAAAAAAAAAAAAAATCTGAATCTTCAACACACTGAAAAGCCTATTTATATATAACAAAACCATGAAAATAAATTCCAAAGAATATATGGAAAGGCAGCACTAACAATAAATACATAAACAGAGTGGTTGGCTAACATGATATTCAGTTCCAGTCAAGCAACCAATTACACTTGAAGACAAGTAAGCATTCCTTGTAGACCCGGCCAGAAAAAGAGTATGACCGGTGTAGAATCGGAATCAAGAGCTGCATCAGAGAGCTCTACAAGTAGAACAGATAACAAGCAAATCACATGCTTTTCGAACAACCATTAGCTTAAATTATTAATAACTGATAATGAACCTGGCATATACATATTCTGAAGAAAACACCTCGCTTCTTCGTCACTAAGTGGTCTTACCAACCATGGTAAGAAGCATTCAATCAATTTCAAGGGCATCATAAATAAGCTTCAATACAGAAGTTCTCACTGTCTTTTGGGGTAAAAATGCTTTCAAGCAAGTGAAAGAACCTGTGGATGCAAAATACATGTTAGATGACTTTTAAGGACAGCTAGGATTCTTGATCATGTCTTTCAAGTTCCAAATGCTGATAAAAGGTGCTCAACAAATTGTAGGCAGAATACTATTTAAAAATGCAAAAAATATCGTTAATTGAATGTCCCTTTTCACGACTCACTCATTGTCATGCTTACAACATTTACTCACCCAATCTTCCTCATCATGGAAGTCCTCGTATATTGTCCATTGTTTTGTGTACAAGTGAGGTGACACATCCGAGCAAATTGCATAAATCGCCCAATGAACATCCATTTCATGAATTGATGCTTTTCTATGCATATCTCTCTGACCATCAAAAAGCCTAATAATAAACTCAACAATAACTAAAAAATTTCCAATGAAAACAGTAAAAAGGTAAAATCATTCAATGAACAGAGAGAGTTGCAGTTAGACAACAATAATAATAAAAATGGGATGGGAAAGACTTTCCTGGTCTATCGGTAATCTTTTACTCAATATGTGATGCTACCATTTGTAGAATATAAATTTCAAATTGAAATGCAAGAAAGGTTTAAAAAACGAAAAAGAAACAAGATATTATGCACACAGGAATGCCATTGAAGTGAAAGATAGGAAACAATACTGAAAATTTGAGACCTTTGTGCAAATCTGATTGTCGGCAAGGTCTGAAATGTGTCTATTCTTAATATAGTAATTGAAAATGTGTTTGAATATTGTAACTCCTAATATTCAAACACTAGTTGTGCATGTCCAGATTTAAATATCAAGATCGTGCTTCTAATCCAAACAAAGCTACCAAGCACATTTTGAAAATCATATAGAAATCCGGAAAAATACCCAAACGACTCTTGAGGGGCACCACTTCACTCTACCTCTTTCCGGGTCTCCTTCAAAGGGCAAAAAAAAAAGAAGAGCTTCATTTTAAAGCTCCTTCTTGGCCTCTAATGAGACTTTTCGATCAAGGAAGGAGTGAGTTAAGTGAAAAGGACACAATTCAAGGCAAGAGGAAATGGAACATGGGACCGAGGGCAAAGACAAATAAAATTTACAAGCCAGCACTTATAATAGGAATTGTCTCTTTTCAGAAGTGACATGGAGCACCCTTTTCACAAACACCTCTGATTCACTCCAAGTCTCGTATCTCATCGCTTCCTTTCAGCACCTTGTGGTCTTTGAGAAGATAATTCAAAGACCCATCCTTAAGATGATATTCCAGGGATCATATAGAATTTGCTTATTTTTTCCATCTCAAATTCCCAACTTGTCAACTTAATGCATAGCTGCAGAGTGGAGAAGTTTCGAATTGGCTCCAAATCTTAAATCCATGTTTGTCAGTGCTTCAATTGTTTCTGCATATGAAATCCAATAAATCAGAAATTCTCCAAAATCATAAATCAGAAATGCTTCAATTTGCTTCAATTGTTTCTCATGAGAAATAAGGAAGAAGGAATAGCATTGACATATCACTAATACAATTCCACCATCAGATAAAGGAGAGAAACTTATACCAAGTCTATGTGTGTCTCTGCCCTCTAAGAAATAAATGGGTATAACTGGTCAAATCAAGTCTCTTTGAAGAAATGAATTTGTCTTATCCAAACAGATTGTAGAAATATCCACATGATTCCCACAACCCATTTCATGAATTGTTGATTTCGATCAAGAAACCAAATAATAAATTCAACAATAACCCAAAGGTTTCAAATGAGAACAATAAAAGTGTAAATTTAATCTCATTGTTAACGAATCTACATTTGACACGAGAAAATCCTAACACGATAATGCAAATTTTGTATTAAATTTTGGTGAAAATTTGGGATGGGATTGACTTCCCTCATCCATTATAAGTCTTTTACCTAATATGTGATGCTACCGTGTGTAGAATTTAAATTTCAAATGGAAACGAATGAAATATTTAAAAATTAAAAGAGAACAATACTAGAAATGCCATTGAAGTGCAAGATTGGAAAAAATCCTGTAAATGTTAGAGCTGATTGTCGGCAAGGTTTGAAGAAACGTCTATAGGTAAAACCTTAAATTGTTCCTGCATATGAAATCAAATAAGATATATATCAAATGCCTGACTCAGTAAAATAAAGAGGAACAACAACAAGAAAAAAAATTATTGTCTAATTAGTGACTTAAAAACCTGAAAACTTTGTCGAGTTAGGCTTGCTCTCCATTCTTTACGATTACCATCGCCACCATTCCGAAAGTTTGGGATGTGAGCAATCTTTGGCCAATCCTCTCCCGTTCCTTGTTCACATCTTCCCTCCAAGCAAGGACACTCCGCAATTGCCAAACGACGTAAAGAGGTGGGCGCGCATACCTTCGAGGCAGTGATATTAAATTCGGACAATTTCTGACTCCAAGGTCCTGAAGTGAAGTGAGAGCGCCTATCCACTCCGAAAAGACACCCAACTAGGGCAATCCATAATTTGAAGCCCTTGCGAGTGGTAACATCTCTAAGCTCTCTTGGGAGAGAAACCAAATTTGGAACGTCTACTATAGATAGATGATCAAATCTTGTTGGTCCAAGACAATGTCGCCATCTTCATTCTCATTGCTGATAAGTTCTTTGCAGCCAATAATAGACAGATTTTCAAGTGAGGTGAGATGTTGAAATAGTGCAGACATGGATATTCGCATTTTACGACAATTTCAAGTCCCCAAGGTGCAAGAGAAGTGAGGTTTTGCAGCAACTCTAGTGGCGAGATATTCAAGTTCCTCTAATTCCCTAAGATATAGATACTTCAATTTGGAGAGATCGGAAAGGGAGAGGAAGAGGAGGGTGCTGTTTTGCTCCTGCGCTAGGGACATCAAAGGGCAATTCATGATATATAAATGAGAAAGGGAAGGAAATAAAGGGAATAATGGAAGATGGTGTTCTACTGTTACTGTTTCCCTCGTCTTTCGCCATCCCCTCAACTTTGGCAAATTATTGGCAGTGTTTGCCGATGGCATGTGCTAGTACTTTACTGGCCCTTTATCAATTCAAAAAATATATATATTCTTTTACTTCAAAATTAATCATAGTATTTTTATTTTTATATCACATTAATCATTTTTTAGGAGGAACTTCATTAAAGACCTCGAACTTTCACCCGTTTTGAAATATCCTCCTAAACTTTTAAATATCTTAATTTAGTCCTGAACTTTCAATTGCTTTTAATTTGGATCCTTCCATTAGATTTTAAATGTTACATGACGTTTATACCCTAGACTTTTGTATAAAATTCCAACTTCTAAAACGTTTTTATTTAAAAAAAACAAAAATCGGATATTTTGGTCTTTTTGTATTTTTAACGTCTAAAATTGACGGAT